>JAQQSZ010016533.1:0-11009 GCA_028646595.1 Phalanger gymnotis
GTCTTTCCAGTCACCCAGTCTCACAAACTCAGTATCGTGCTCAATTTCTCCATCTCCCTCACCTCACACAATCATTTCATTTCCAAGACTTGTCAATTCTGACTTTACAATAGCATTTGCATCTACTCCTTTCTATCTAGTAATATAAACACCATCCTAGTTTAGGATCCCACCACTTCTTGCATAGAATATCACCATAGTCAATAGTTTACCTTTCTCCAGTTTCTATTTTCTCTCTAACCCATTCTCTAAATTACTAAAGGACTATTCCTAAACACAGACGCAATCCCTCATCAATGAACTCAAGTGACTCCCTATTACCTCTATGATCAGATTTCAAACAAACAAAAATTCCTCTGTTTGATATTTAAAGTTCTTTACAACCTGAATCCAACCCATCTCTTTGGCATTATTATATATTGTTTTATTTCGATTCAGTCAATTTGTTCTTGTCCTCATACAGGACATCTTATTTAAGCAGCTAGATCATACAATGCCTAAGCATAATGGTCGTGGACTCAGGAAAATCTGTCTTAAAATATTACCTTACATGCTTAATAGCCATGTGACCCTGGGGAGGTTCACTTAATCTTTCTCAGCCTTAGTTTCCTTGGATCTGTAAAATGGGGTTAATAAAAGCACCTATATCACAGGGATGTTTTAAGCATCAAATAAGTTAACATGTCCAGTGCTTTGCAAACTCTAAGCTGTTATATAAATGCTAGCTATTATTATTATCTCTCACTTTCATGTCTTTAAACTCTGTCTCTCTTGCCTAGAATGTGTTCTCTCCATACTATTTCCTCTTGGAATCTCTGTTTTCCTTTAAACAAGGTGCTAACTCCTGTATGAAGCCTTTCCAGTTCTACCAGCTTTTAGTAGCTGCCCTCCAAAAAATACTTTTTATTTATTTTGTATTTATAATTTATATGTTTATGTGTTCTCTCTCTTGGTACAATGTAAATTTCTTCAGGGCAGGGATTGTTTGGTTTTTATCTTTGTGTCCTAAGTATCAAGAACAGTGTCTAGAACTTAGTAGGCACCAATTAATTGATTCAGAATCTATTCCCCTTAAGACTAAAGTATGACATGCCTACTTTTCCTTTTTTTACAGTTTACAATTTAAGGTAATTTACAATTACCTTTGTCACTTCTTCTACCTTACGAAAAATTAATTATCAAGAAGGCAACTCAAAACGCCTTAGCTATTTGGCTTTTGGCAAAGAGAAAATTTTGGAATACTTCTAGATATCTGAAGAACCCCATCACAATTATATCTTGTTTCTGAGCCAATTTTATTATCTATATCAGGAACTCATCTTCCATTTCCTCTAGGCCACCCCTACCTAGTATACCACGATAATATTTCCTCCCTTTCTTTGATCTTCACTCAAATGCATCCCATCATACTTCCCCATCAGATATAGATTTCCCACATGGGTTAAAATCTTTTTAATATATATAATATGTATATAATGTATATATACAATGTGTATATGTATACACATATATAATGTAGATGTATATATATAATGTACACAGTATACATACAATATGTATATACATATACATATACTATGTATGTACATAATGCATATAAAAATGTGTAATTCTTTTCCTCTGCCTCCTTCATCTAATCTATTCCTTTTCAACGATGTGTACTCTTCTATTGACGCTTGGAAAGTATAAGTTACATTCTTAGATCATTTTGTTGCTGGGAAAAACTGAGTCATTCATAGATAAACCACTGGTTAATTTGATTTTTTGAAAAAGGAAAGAAGAAAGTCAAATTACTGGATCAAAAACAAAAAGAGTAAATTTACTACCAGTGAAAAGAAAATTAAGATGCTTGTTAAGAGCCATTTTGCCCAATTATATGCCAATAAATTTGAAAATCTAAATGAATTGGACCAATATCTACAAAACCATAAATTACTCATTAACAGAAGAAGAAATAAAATATTTAAATAGCCCAGTCTTAGAAAAAGAAATTGAATAAGCGACCCATGAATTTCCTAAGAAAAAATCCCCAGGACCAGATGGATTCACAAGTGAATTCTAACAAACATTTAAAGAACAATTAATCCTAATACTATGTAAACTATTTGGAAAAATAGGCAAAGGAGTCCTACTAAATTCCTCTTATGGCACAAATATGGTACTAATACTTCAGCCAGAAAGAGCTGTAACTGAGAAGGAAAAAAATTGTAGACCAACTTCCCTAATGAATATCAATGCCAAAATTTTAAATAAAATACTAACTAAAACTAAATACAGCAATATATCACATGGATTATACACTATGATCAAGTGGTATTTATGCCAGAAATGCAGAACTGGTTGAATATTAGAAAAACTACCAACATAATTGACCATATCAATAACAAAGCCAACAGAAATCCTATGAATATCTCAATAGATGCAAAAATAGCACCCCCTCCTATTAAAAAACACTAGAGAGCACGTCATTGATTGATCAACAATAGGTCCCAAGCCAAGCCCCACTTGGTCATTGTTCAGATCCTCATTGGCTCAGAGTGAATATAATAGCAAATGTTTCTATTTTGGCTAGAGACCCTGAGAATCTTTCCCTCCCAGACTGATTTTGTTTTTTGGACTAGGTAAAAAAAAAGCCATTCTCTGCCTCATTTCATATTATCTAGCCTTAATCATTGAATGGCTATTACCTCAGTCAAACTGAGACATGTTAAAGACCTTAGCTTAAAAAAGAGTAAACAGAATTCCCTGTTAGATGGCACAGAGTATAGAGTACTGAGAATCAATTTAGAAAGACCTAAGCTCAAACCATCAGAGGCAGGTAGATGGCTCAGTGGATAGAGCACTGGACCTAGAGTTAGGAAGACTTTGAGTTCAAATCCAGCCTCTCAGATACTTATTAGCTGTGTGACCCTGGGCAAGTTACTTAACTTCTGTTTGCCTTAATCCACTGGAGAAGAAAATGGCAAACCACTCCCGTATCTTTGCCAAGAAAACTCTAATAATGTTATGTTTTGTCCATGGGGTCACAGAGTAGGACATGACTAAATGACTGGACAACAACAAAATTCCAATTTGTCCCCAGACATTAACTGTGTGTGACTTTGGACAATTCATTTGGTCTCTCTGTTTCTTCAGTGGTAAAATGGGGATTTTTTTTTTCTGGTGCTGTTGTGAGGATCAAATGAGATAGATATATAGCACTTAGCCCAGTGCCTAGTGGATAATAGGTACTCAATAAATGTTTCCCTCCTTCTTTCTACTTTAAAAATGGGACTAGAAAAACATTAAATGACCCTCTCACTGTCTATAGCTAGAGAAGAAAATACTCCTCAGGCCTAGAGAGGACCTAAGGAGCTTGCCAATTCTTTAGCTTAAGGGAAATGCTTCTCACTGAAATAGTTAAGACTGAGTACCCTGGCAAGGGTGGCTGTGTGCTAAAAGAGGTTAGCCCTGTTTTGATGGCTCAAGGGTAGTAAGGACCAGAAAGTAAACAGATGGGAAAGAAGCGGTTTTGCCTATCAGGTGATGTATGTTTCAGATTCTTCTCTGAAAATACCAAAAGCATCAAAACCTGCTATCCAAAATTGTAAGTAATCCCAAACATAAGTTTCCTTACTTATGTACATCACTGATAGTTTTCTGTATGTGTACCTATTCTTTCTTCACAGACATTGAAGGCATTGATGAGAAAATGTAACCCAGGTTGTGGACTATTATATTGTGATTATTCCTGCTTTTCTCATCTGTTTAGTAAATATTATTATTATAACTGTTTTTGTCTTCTATTGAGTAAATATTATAATTACTCTTGCTTTTTTGCCTTCATGTTTAGTAAATTTGACATATTTAAGAGCCAATGATGCCATTATGTCAGATTCTGTGTAAACTGGAAGTATGCCTGTTGGAGCTCAGCAACTACAGTGTTGAATAGTGGGATTGTATCCCTTCAACCAGCTCTCCCAAGTACACACACACACACACACACACACACACACACACACACACACACACACACACACACCCCTACCCTTCTGTGGTTATTCAGGCTAATGAAAAAGTTCAATGATAGTGGCATCCTCTCCAAGAAACTACCTGGACCAAAAAGGTAAGTATGGGTTGGGTGGGCAAACCAGTATCAGCCCAGAGAGAGAGAGAGAGTGAGGACAATTGGAGTTTAGAACCATTTCCAGGCTACACATATTAGTGCATTCTTCTTGGCCCTTGTAATATATACTATGTCTAAGATCAAGACCCCATCATTCCTCTCTCATAGTCTAGAAATTCAAATTCCATTCTCAGACACCACCTTCTTAGCCAGTTTCTCTCTTTCCCATCTAACTACCTCATCGCTGATTAGCAACACTGATGAAAGTATTACATCTGTATTTAAATCCTTAAATTTTCTGTGCATGTCTTTATAATTGTGAAAAATTACTTCCAGGTTCCTTCTGCATTTATTGCTGTAGGGGTCACCATAAGTGTACAGTAATTGTCAGGTGAGATGAATCTCAGGAAGCTCTCAGGCATATCCCAAGTGCATACACTGGGAAGACAGCCGACCTCCCAAATATTTATTTCAGTTTGACATGTGTCCAACATATGGTTGACAGATATTTTTGCTTCCCTCTGCAAGTGTGCCTGATGTTATTCTGTAAAGTCATACTCCTCTGGCTTCAGAGCTAGAATGTCATCTAGTTTAATCCCCCCATTTTAAAGATGAGCCCATTTTACAAATGAGTATCCTAAAGTCCTGAAAAGGTTAAGTGACTAACCAAAGTTTGTCCAACAAGTTAATTGAAAAAAAAAAAGAACCATAACTCAGATCCCCAGAGTCTCTTATTAGGCTTTGCCCTTAGGGTAGTAGGAAGAGTACTGGAATTGTAGTCATAAGACCTGGATTCAAATGTTGGCTCTGCCGCCTATTATTTATGTAACCTTGGGTAACTCTTAAACTCTCCAAGACTAAGTTTCCCTATCTGCAAAATATGAGTGTCAGAATAGATGATTTTAAAGGTCTTTTCCAGCTCTAACACTAAGATATCATAATCCTAATTTCCATTGACTGATTTCAACCTACCCTAATTGCTTTCACCATAGCTTCATTCCCTAATTCTTCACTGCTGCAGTAAGGTACCCTTCCAGTTTTTAAAGTCTGACTTTATCTCAGGCCTGCAGGGGAAGAAGCATCAGAATATCAGGAGTGGCAGGTGGAAACAAGTTTTCCCTAAATCTAGAAGTGAAAGGGACTTCAAAGGCCATAGTCCAAGGTCTTCATGTTACAGATAAGCAAACTAAAGCTCAGAAAAATTTAAGTGCCTTACCTAGTGTCACATGGGTGATAAACATCAGAGGTTGGATTCAAACCCAAGACTTTTCACTTTCACCTTCCTCCATTCTTTCTCTTGTCTTTTTCCTTCAAAGTTCTCAAATTCTCAGTACCGTCGTAAATTATGACATTCAAATGAAGATTTCTTGGAAAGGTAATTAAATGTAAATGTAAATCTTTTTAGATCATTGAACTGGCAATTAAGAAAACTTTAACCTTTGACTTTGTGGTTGTTCAGATGTTTCAGTCATGTCCAACTCTTGGTGACCCTGTTTTTAATTTCCTTGGCAAAGGTACCGGAGTGGTTTGCCATTTCCTTCTCCAGCTCGTTTTATAGATGTGAAAAATGAGGCAAACAGGATTAAACGACTTACCCAGGGTCATATAGCTAGTAAATAAGGCCAGATTTGAACTCAGGAAGAGGAGTTTTCCTGATTCCAGGACCAGCACCCTATCCAGTTTGCCACCTAGCTGCCCCTGACAATTAGCTGCAATTCACTTAATTTCCTTAGGTGAACTTTCCCCATCTGCAAAAAATAAAGGGGTTGGAACAGATTATTTCTAATGTACCATACAGCTCTAAAATCCATAATAGAATATTCTTTTAGTTTTCAAAGTACAACTTCACTTTTAAGAATAATATCTCAAACTCAGAAGTCAATTTACTTGTTGACTTTACAGTGTATAATTTTCCAAATGAAAAGGCCAAATAATCATTTTCCTAAATGTGGAGCCACAAGTGAACTTTGAATATACTTTGCTCATGCAAGCCCATGGCTATAAAAACGTCACTTTCTGTGAGGGAGTTTCCAGTTGTTCTTACTCTGTTTACAGCAAAAGTGTCATATTTTAACATTAGGCAGGAGAGTAAGTTTCCAAATGCACTGTTCATAGCAACAAGAAACAAGATTCAGTTTGCTAGCCAGCACATATGGTAGGTCCATTAGCTTAGAGAGTAACCAATAGGAATACCTCAAGATCGGCTATATACAGAAGCTGTTGAATTCTGTAGCAGCTGCGTGTATTTTTTTTTTTTCCAGTTTAACAAACTGTGCTAATAAGTTGGCTGAAAAGTTAATGATTCCTGGCAATTTTATTTATTGTATCAGCATATGTTTTAGTCACTTTCTAGTTTTTGTCAATGTGGCTGAACAATTAAAAAATGAGGGGAAAAACACAAGGTGACTTAGATAGTAGGGGCGGGGACTAGGGGAATGGGACAGGAATTTATTGCGCCACGAAGTGAAATTTGTTTTGAACTTACTTTTGGAATTCAACAAAAATTTATTAAGTGTCTACTATGGGAAGCATATTGCATTAGGTACTCTGGCAGATATGAAGGTGAAGAATCCTCAAGAAAATTGCAAATTATTAAGGGCACAAGGGAAATTATTATGATACACACTAAAATATAACTTCAGAGGTGAGAGGTCTGGGGGTTCATTAGTATAGAATATTGTACACAATGTCAGGTTTTGATTTAGGGTATTTGATTGGTTTTACTGATTATTCTACTCTTATTTATTTACTCTTCTTTCTTTTTTTTAATATTTGCTCCTAGGAATTTCCATGGCTGTCTGGGAGGGGGAAGGTGACATACAGGCAGAGAAATGTAGGGCAATGTAAAAATAAATGATAACAATTAAAATCCATTATATATGCAGAAGGGAGTTGAAATAAAGGAAGATGGGAAATTGAGGAAGGACAGAAATAGAACAAATGATTTCAGAGGCAGAGTGTTGTTGTGTGTTGCTTTTAGAGTCAGAGAACTTGGGTTTGAATCTTGGCTCTGCCATTTAATACCTATATCATGTTGACCAAGGTCACTTAAACTCACTAAACCCAAGTTTCTACATTTGTATAAGGTCCCTTCTAATTCTAAATCTTTGATCCTATAAAATAGAATTTTAGTTTCCAATTCACAATATTCTCCAATAGGTCTCTGATCTCATCCACATGAGCACATGATACTGGTTACAACTCATCCCCCATCCATACCTGCCCATCCTGTATTAGCCTCATTTATGCCCTCCTAACACTCAAGAGCGTCCACCCATAGATGTACTTAAAGGTGGACTGTGGCCCCCTGGGTGTATTGCCTTTGGTCCTTAGGCTAATGAAAAGGGGAGTTCCAATAGGAATGTTTTCCCAATCTGTAGTAACATGCACCATCTACACTCCACGCCCCCAAATGCTAAGGGTTTTCTTCACGTATTCTTGACATTATGTCAGTATCTATAGAATGTATGGGCTGTCTACTGATTAACTCTGCCTCTTGGTGCATGAATAGACTATCTCTTTTTTTCCTGGTCAACTTGAATTTCCCCTAAGGAAACAAAGAAATCAGCTAATATTAATCATTGATTATAATTACCTATCATTTAACCTTACAAAGATCTTAAGAGGTGGGCCTCTTTAACCTTTAGTCCCCTAGCTAGTGACATATTTTTTTTAAGTGGGAGAAGACAAAACGGGTAGCCTAGATTCAGAGAATATCGAAGGTAGTTTGAACTATTCAAGATCAGATAGTCCAATCCCCTTGTTTTACAGATGAGCAAAGTGAAGCCTCAAACCAGGAAGTGATTTGCCCAAGGATTTAACAAGGATGGTGGCCATACCAGCATTTGAATCCCAGCCTTTTGTCTCAGTTTGTTGATCTACAGAAATGCTTTGTCATGTAACAGAGGCCTGGCACTTGTCCAAAGCCCTCTGATGGTATGTCTCTACCTTGAGATGATAGGGGGTCTCTTTCCAGGAGAATATAAAGGAAATGTCTTGGAGAGACCTTGGAGCAGGTGTAGACATTCTATAACTTGTTTCTTCTTGCTAACTGATGAGAATGGGATCTGAACCCCTAAAAGGAAAAGACCATGTCTTTGGAATCTGGATCCCAAAAAGGGAAAGCCCCTAAACTTTCCCACATGGCCCAGGTCCCTGGCATTTACCAGGGGCACCCAGCCCTTCCTGATCCTTCTGTTACCTCCTAGTCACCCCAGACTATTAGGCCACTCCTAGATAGTTCCTACTGTCTTCCTATATGTAAGGTCCATCTTGCCCCCCCATTAAATTGCTCAGATTCCTTAAAAACCTGGCGCACTTGCATTAGCAATACAAGTATGCTCAGGTTCCTTAAGAGTCTGGCCAATGCTCAGATTCAATCTGGCCCCTTTATCAATACAAGTGTCACAAATATGGCAGAATCTTGAAATCCTGCCCACCCAGACAGATGTTCTAATAAACCTTATCTCTGGCTGAAAGAAGGCTTGAATCAAATTCATTCAAGGCAGGACCTGTGTGTCTTTTGCCCTTGAATTTCAGAGTTCCAGCACCCTAAACCTCAAAACTACCCATATGGGTAGGAGAAGGCCTTTTCCGTTGGCTGCTTAGCCAGACACCTTCAAGAAACACCTCAGCCACTCTCTTAGGCTCATTAACTTCACCTTTCTACTCACATTTGGACTCTGTCACTGATTTTATCAGGTGAGAATCTGCTATAAGGGGAAAAGGCTTGGGCCAACATAAGGCAATTGGGCTTCTACTCTGCTTTTTTATAACTGTTTTATAATTATATAATCTTATTCATTGTCATTGAATATTGTCCAAAGATAGTAAAAAAGAGAGTAGAGGGAAATAATTCAATGAATCAATTTAAAATACTGTTAGGTAGATGTGGGTAGTATAAAAGTTCCATTTGTTCACCTTTGCTAAGTAATAATTTCATAAATAAAAACTTATACAAAGGCAGTATGGTATGATGGGCAGAAAGCTTGAGAACAAGATCTGGATTAGAATCTTGGGTGACATACTTATGAGCTATGTGATCGTCTACAAATCATTTAAACTCTGTAAGCCTCTTTTTTTTTTTTCACCTAGCTCTCAGGAACAGATGACGGAATTATGTAAAAATGCTTGCCAAGTCCTAAAATGCTGTAAGGATGTGAGCTAGAAATTGAATACAGAATTTCTTTCAAAGACTCGATTATAGCTCTCTCATCCTTGAAGACAGAAGAAAATCAGGGATACCCCAAATAAAGTCTAAATATAACATGGGGAGATTTCGCAAAGGCCAAATTTAAATATAAATATAAAAGAAATAGATTCACTGTAGCAGAAATTGTAAGTCTGATGAGAGCCTTCCAAAAGTCTTTTTTAATGGATTCACGAGAAATTAGAGGAACTTTGCTCTATAGTATTTGAGCCCATGTGGCCAAATCATCCCATATTATTCTTGAACAATTCTCTGTAGATGAAAGGCCAAAACAAAGCCCTAGGTTTTCTTAACAGATACTTCCCAAAATGTGTAAGTTCTATGTTTTCCAGTTTTCTTAAGGTGTTAAATTATGTCATATGAATCTCTAATTAAAAACAGGCTTACTGTAAGTACATACTTGGGCCACCTCTGTGAAGTAAACCTCGACACTTTTAGTGAAGCTGAAGGCTGGGGGGGGGGTGGCAGGGGTGGGGGGTGGGGTCTTAGGTCTTATTCTCTGGCTTTTATTTAGATCACCCAGAGAGAGAGAGATAGTTTCTAAATATCCTAAGTCAAAATCTACACTCTCTGGAGATCAGCGACCTACATAGCTAATTCCATTTCCAGCTTAGTTTTCACTTGCCTGAAAACACCTCCCTGGTGGATTTATAGAACCTAAGAGATTACATGTTCCCTACTCTAACTGTGGAATTATTTTTCCATGTCCTTTTTCTCCTTTAGCAGTATACTTCATGAGTATTTTGCCAGTTTTAATGGAAAAGGGAATACGCCAAATAAATAAATATTCATGCAGCAACAACAAATGGGGGTTTGTCTTAGTTTGGAAGACAATGGACTAGAAGAAAGAGGAAGATTTTTTTTAAGCATTTTTAAATGCCTGGTATACTCAAGTCTTGTGCTAAGCTCTTTCCAAATATTATTTCACTGAATCTTCTCAGAGATAGATGTTGTTATTATCCTCATTTTATTGCTGAGGAAACTGAGGCAGGCAGAGGTTAAGTGACTTGCCCAGTGTCACACCGCTAGTAAGAATTAGAGGTTAAATTTCACTGCAAGTCTTCCTGACTTCAGGCCCAGGGCTCTATTCACTGTGCCACCTAATTGCCTAGATTGACTTATCTCTGTTACATATCTTACAGAGATGGGGAGTTATGATTCTCTGACATCACAGAATCATAGTATTTGGAATTCCAAGAAACCTCATAAGGCATCTAATACAGTTGCTTATACTTCTCCATTCTTCTCAATGAAAGAGAGAGAGAACATTTTATTACTATTTTCAGAAAGTGATTCAATATGCCAAATACAATTATTTTGGACCCTGCATTATTATCTTCATCTGTAAAACAAGATGGATTTCTCTGATAAAGATGTTGATGTGGGGGGCTTAGCCAAGATGGTGACTGGAAAGCAGTAACTGGCGTGAGCTCCCCACCAAGTCCCTCCAAAACCCTATAAAAAAATGGCTCTGAACCAATTGTAGAACTGCAGAACCCACAAAGTGGCAGAGGGAAGCAGGGCTCCAGCCCAGGACAGCCTGGATGGTCTCAGGGTAAGGTCTGTCCCTCATGGAACTCCCAGCTCCCAGCTGAGGGGAGTGGAGCCGAGCCAAGCAGAGCCCAGCGTGCGAGGTGCAGCGCGGCATACCGCGGACCGAGGAGCCCAGGAGAGTGCCCTAGTGTGCTGAATTAC
>JAQQSZ010016534.1:0-11008 GCA_028646595.1 Phalanger gymnotis
GTAGTTCCAGGATATTTGAATTGTTTCTTTTTGGCTGCTTGCAGTATTTTCTCCTTGACTTTGTAATTCTGAAATTTGGCTATAATATTTCTTGGAGTTTTCAATTTGGGATGTCTTTTCAGGGATGATCAGTGGATTCTTTCAGTGACTATATTACCCTCTGGTTCTAAGACCTCTGGGCAGTTATCTTTCATAATTTCTGTGAAGATACTGTCAAGGCTCTTTTTTTCATCGTGGATTCCCGGTAGACCCATAATTCTTAAATTGTCTCTCCTGGATCTATTTTCCAGGTCAGTTGTTTTTCCAGTCAGGTAGTTCACATTTTCTTCTATTTTTTTGTTCTTTACATTTCTACTTTACCCCCTTGTTCTAATACTTCAGGACAATTTCTTTAATTATTTCCTGTGTTATTGAATCAAGGTTTTTTTGATCATAGCTTTCAGCCATCCCGATTATTTTTATGTTTTTTCTTCTTGATCTATTCCCCAGATCTGTTGTTTTTCTTATATTTCACCTTGTCTTCTATTTTTTTATTATTCATATTTTAATTATTTCTTCATCTGTTATAATTTTACTGGCTTTGCTTTGCCCAAATCTAATTTTCAAGGTGTCGTTTTCTTCCTGGATCTCCTTTTCTAAATGGTTGGTTTTATCTTTATAATCTTCTTGTTTTTCTTGGATGATTCTCTTTTAGTTTTTCTTCCATCTCATTTTATTTTTAAAGTCTTTTTAAAGATCTTCTATGAATTATTTTTGGGCAGGTGGCCGTTTGACATTCCTCTTTGGGGTCAAAAGAGGTTTCTTTACTTGAGTATCATTCTTGGAAAATGAGCTCCATTCTTCTCTATTCCCATAATAGTTTTCTATGGTTGGATTTTTTCACCTTTGCCTGTGCATTTTTTGTGGTAATAGCTTAATTTTTTTAATCACTTCTAGGCCTTGGGTAGGTGGGATGGTTCCTCTTGCCTCAGATCTTCATTTCTCCCCTCTTGCTTGGAACTAAAGCCAAACCTCCAACCTCCTGTAAGTGCCCACAGCCAGGGGCTTTCTGCCCTACTGCTTCTGCACTCACCGGTTGTGTGCTCTTTCTTTCTCTCCCCTATTGCTCTTCATAGCACAGCTGGGTCTAGAGTTTCTGGTCAGCGGAGGTTCCCTAGATCTTCCCAGCTCAGACACCCAACTCCCTTCACTATTCTGGGGGTAAAATTCCTGTGATTGGAGCCAAGGCAACCTCTAAAGCCAACTAACCCCAGAGCTTGCTGCTTTGGGGGACTCTAGCCTGGAGGTGTTTACCCTTCCCGGGAATTTTTCTTCTGATTTTCTCAATTTGTGCCTGTATTCTTATTTGTTTTTACCTGCACTTTCTTTGCCCTAAGGTGCTATTTTATCTCTTTTGTGGGAGAGAGCTTGGAATTTCTGACCTACTCTGCCATCTTCCCAGAATCCACTCCTCAAACTGCTTTGAACAAAGGACAAACACAACAAGTATCCTGGTAGTTATTACAATATCCGCAAAAACCATTGTATGAGAATTAACAGTAGCATAGCTATCTGGCATTCTCACCTGTATGACTAAGAAGCAGGAAAAGCAGAATGATCTTGTGTGACTGAGTTCATGTACTATAAAACTCATGCATTTTTCTGAGAAATAGACCATTAAATATTCTCTTGAGCTTTCTCCACCATTCTTTATAGGCCCAACAAGCTTGATCGTCTATTTTAGAAGTTTATATTAAATTAGAATGGGAAAAGGGCATACTGATCTTAAGGTAAAATAAGAATTGATGGTATAGAAGACAGAAAACAAAAGGTAGATACAAAAATTTTAAAAGCAAAGCATTCCTGAGGAACATTTTGTAACTGCAAACATTTCTGCATACCTCAGTTGGATCTGAGGGGACTCTCTGTCTTTTAGTACAGTAATTATTACTAATGATAATGAAGACCTTGAGTCATCAGTAAAATGGTAAGGTGTATTTAATGTACCCAGTATATGGTACTTTGCAGAGCCTTAGATACAGAGCCTACCCAGAGGGAAATGGTGACATGACTTGAAGTTGACTTTGATTTGAGGGAGGGGGGGCTGTGCAAGGTCACCAGCCTCCCTTTCTTCTCCAGAGCCATCTGGGTCCAGTGGCCTGATATTTACCAGTATGCCTGGAGATGGCCCAGGATGCACTGGGAGACCCTGGCCCTTTCAGACTAAGGTCTTTTCAGGTTCTCTCTTTAAGTGAATAGGCCTCTTTAAGAAGTTAATCAAGGGATGGCCCCTTTAATCAAAACTCAAAAAAAAAAAATCAAATTGGAAGGGGAAGACCCTCAGGGTTCCTGACCAAAAGAGAGTTAGTATTTGGCATTTACATTCACTCTGTGCTAGGAGGGCAGGGACCTATTGTCCGTTCTGTGAGCTCCAGAATGAATTGGGTTTTAAGGCTTGGTTTTTGAGAAAGAAATCTAGCCAGTAAATCCCAAGTTAAAGATGCAGCCTTCAGCCATCAAAATGTACTTTCCTTTGGGCGCAGGGCAAGGAGAGGGAGATGGAGGAAAGTAGATGCAGGCTGTGAGTTTTCTGTAAAGTGAATTTAGTAGATCTCATCTATTGATTTCTATTGTATGCTCATAGTTATTCAGCATTAGCCTGCCATATGTATTGTTCCTATGAGAATAATCAAATAAACTGTTGCATTTAGGTTAGACTCAAAGTAAAATAGTGTTTGTTTGACAAAAGAGTCTGACAGTCTGATGATCACTATTATGTATTAACTTGTATTTTAATTCTTTGTTAGAATAGCTTAATTTTTCATAATTACAGACATTATAAAACAAATATACATAGAGAGGGTTTTTTTTTTGTTTACAATTTTGTCACCATAAACTTATATACTCCCAATACTGAGGTTTAGTCTCTGCCCACCTAGGGTCAGAAACGTTGGAGTTTCATGATGTATTGTGTTGGAACCATCTCAAAGAATTCAGAGTCAGACTACCTCTAATCCAAGTATAGGGCATTTGTTGAGATTGACGTCTCTCATGAAGTGGGCTAAGTTCCAAGAGGAATCAGCAGCTTCAGAGAAAGCAAGATGGATTTTTATAGGGTAAAGATGCAATTATATAATAGAAATTTACATAGAATACAGGAATGTGATTAATATTAAAAAGGCAGGAGGAGTTTGTTAAGGGATCAAGTAATGGAGTAATCCTAGGGTGAGCCCCTTCTACAGTATGGTAGTCAGGCATTCTGGTCATGCTGCTCTCCGATTGGCTAGCTATTGTGGTCAAAATGGATAGTTAGGTATTGTGGTCCTGTTTTGGGCTAAATGGATGATGTGATTGTTAGCACACCTATTTCGTGGGAAAGGGTCTGAGGGCAGTGCTGGGTTTCTATCACATGGACATGCCTGCTGTTTCTCTGGAAACTAAGAGTTCAGGGACATGCCTGTTGTTCTAGTGAGCAGTGAGACATAAATTAGGACAGGGTGGGGGAGCTACTAGGTAGATACAGTGGGCTTATAATGAAGTTAGAATATTGGGGCTGGGGGCAGCTCAATTAGGACTCCATCACCAGTAAGCATTGTGGTATGGAGCTGACCATGTATTCTCACAGGCTTTATCAGAAGAACATACTTAGGTTTAACTATTTTAAATCAAAATCTTGATGAATTAATTTTGACATGTTCTTAAACACAATGATTCTTAAAATTTATTTGCTAAAATATTATTCTTGTGTAATAGGAAATAACCAGTTTTGCTTGTTTTTATTGTTAGGTTCAAGGTAAAGACCCTTCAGTGGAAGTCACCCAGGACCTCATTGATGAGTCAGAAGAAGAACGATTTGAAGAAATGCCTGAAACCAGTCATTTAATTGACCTGCCTACATGTGAACTCAACAAACTTGAAGAGATTGCTGACTTAGTTACCTCAGTTCTCTCCTCACCTATTCGTAGGGAAAAGTTAGCACTGGCCTTGGAAAATGAAGGTTATATTAAAAAACTACTGCAACTTTTCCAAGTTTGTGAGAACCTAGAGAACACTGAAGGCTTACACCATTTGTATGAAATAATTAGAGGAATATTATTCCTAAATAAAGCAACTCTATTTGAGGTGATGTTTTCTGATGAGTGTATTATGGATGTCGTGGGATGCCTTGAGTACGATCCTGCTTTGGCTCAGCCAAAAAGGCATAGGGAATTCTTGACCAAAACAGCAAAATTTAAAGAAGTTATACCAATAACAGACTCTGAACTTAGGCAAAAGATCCATCAGACTTACAGGGTACAATACATTCAGGACATCATTTTGCCAACGCCATCTGTTTTTGAAGAGAATTTTCTTTCTACTCTTACTTCCTTTATTTTCTTCAACAAAGTTGAGATAGTCAGCATGTTGCAGGTGAGTATGAGAAGATTTTGAGACATTTAGTGGTTACCAAGTTATAACTTTACAAACTCTGTTACAACTATGTAACTTCGTTACTTTTTCACATGTGATATCAATTCTTGGCAGTTTTGACTGTTTTTAAATCATATCACCTTTTATATTTGTGTGCTTCGATGTAACCATTTGAAACCCCAGATTCTTAAAACTTTAGATTCTTTCATCCTTAGTGATGAAAAAACAACCTGTAAGTATCTAAATAACTTACTATCATTGTAGATGTGATAATTGACAAATGAGGAGGGCATGTTACTTATTTTTAACTTTAAAAAAAAATCAGGTCATATACATGACAAGCATTTGATTTGGTCTTTATGTTTGGGGGTTTTAAAAAAGATATTCACATAAAATTTATTAGTTGAATCTTAGTGACAAAAGTAGGACTGATTCAATTACTGCATTATGTATAATATTCCATGATAATTATTAACTTGATAGTTTACTTCTGGTTTCTTACCTGTCAGGTAGCAAATGTTATGTAATTAATACTGTTTTGTGAGGCATTCTTTGTGATTTCATCAACCGACCATTATCCTTTATTCTAATCTACCACTATGGCCAATGGTATACTGAAGCCAGCTCATATGGGCTCATGATAGCCAGTTGTTAAATTTTCAGTGTGAGCATTTACTCTTCAGAAATCAGCAACCACTACAGATTAATACTTGATTTATTTTTTTTGTTGATTGTCTAGCCCCAGAAAGTGAGAAAGTTAATAGTGTATACTGTTAAAGTGTGTTGTGTATAATTTTGGTTTTTATGAGAACCAGTTGAATATTTATCAACATACCAGTGACTATATGACCCACCTTTGCCAGGTTATCTCATTACCTACAATACATTTTCTCATGACTCCAGAAGTTTTGGTAACCTAGTGAAGAGGAAAGCTGCCATTAGTAGTCCCCCTTTACTACCCACAGGTCCAACTTTGGGATATTTTTGTGCTAAAAACAGTTTGACTGTTGTCTTATCAGCTGGCAGATGGCCAGTTCAGTTTTAGTCCCAGAAAGGTGGAAGTCGAGCCAGCCTAGCCTTAGAGATGATCTAAAGGCTCCCACGTGCAAAACACTTTCCAGTTTTCATGTTGCCATTTAGTAATTTAGATATACATATACATATATGTGTGTGTGTATATATATATATATATATATATATTAGTGATTTAGATAATAAATTATAAGCATGGTCTTATGTGTTTTTAGAATGATTTCTCCCAACTAAGCACATTTCATCTTGATCTGTGAATATTTTGAATACTTGAAAAGTCAGGCATTTTGTCATTTTTTAATCAGTAGATTGTTACTGTATAACTGAAATACAACTTCAAAAACTAAGTAGTCTTGTTCATGATTGTTTCAAAGAAAACCTTAACGTCATATGTTTTATGAGATTTTATAGATCCATGATCACCTATTAATGATGTAATTTTTAAAGGATTATTTCCTAAGTATGTACCTCAATTCTTAAAATGATATTTAAACAAGAAAGTGGTAACTTTAGTCTTTCTAGTAGTACTTAATGTTGCTAAGTAGTGTATGGGTACCAGTAGGTGAGAAGGAAATCCATTAGCTTGACACATTGTACAGAGTTCTAACCAATTAATTCTGTGTAAAGTGTAAATACTTTAGTGATGTGAGGATGTATTTCATTGGTGAGTACTCTCTCCCCCTGGTAGATCATAAGCCTTCTAAGACTTTGTAAATTTTCTTCCGGAGTTACTATGGCTGATAAATGGGACCGACCAGATGATAAGCTTCTCAACTTAGTTTAGTTGGTCCTCAGGCAAAAAATGCAGTCAGTTAATGGGGCTTTCTGCCCTATTTTGATATCTCATCAAGGAATGGAGGTGACCCTAGGTTTTTAAAGACAAACTCTGGCACAGCCTAACAAATTAGAAAGTCTTTCAGTAAAGTCCAATAATCTAAACATAATAATCGTTCTAAATTATAAATTGTCTGGGCTGGTTAACTCTAAGCATGGTTCTTATGGGGCCATAGTGCAACACATTATGAAATAATGTACCTCTATCCGTTTAATTCTATTCCAATTAAGAAAATAAAAAAAGTTCCCAAGGTGGAGGTGCTTTCCACAAAAATGAGACCCTTTCCTTTCCAGAGCAAGAAATTAACAAGCATTTAAAGCCAGATTTCCCCAAAAATGCTTTAGATACAAAGATAAAAATGAGACTGTCCCTGCCCTCAATAAGATCACGCTATCCTGGGAGCTGTGATTATACTTCCCCAGAGGGGGACTGGATGGAAAGAGCAAAGGTGTTTAAGACAAATCTTTTAATAACTACTAGAAAAAAATTTTTTTCTCCTGCTGAAGAATTATTTTGCTGTATGACAGACATAGCACATCTAGAACAATGCATGACCTGTAGTAAGTGCTTAATAAATATTTTCTTTTGAATGACTGCCGCAATGCTCTTGATTCCATTCAAACAGGTTTTCTTTTTGTCTTTTCTAGAATTTTAGAGAGGCCTGTGATGCCATTATAAAAAGCTCTAGATTCCAATACTTTCATTTGTACTGGGTATCTCAAAGTCTTAATGTAGAAAATTCTTTGTTCATTTGTTTTTGGGTCAGGGCACTTGGGGTTGAGTGACTTGCCCAAGGTCACACAGCTAATACATATGTCAAGTGTCTGGAGCTGCATTTGAACTCAGGTCCTCTTGACTTCAAGGCCAGTGTTCTACTCACTGTACCACCTAGCTGCCCCCTAGAAAATTCTTAAAAGTTAACAAGATGGAGATATATTTCCCATAGAAATTACAAAGTAAGATCCTCTCCTTTCTGGAACAGAAAGTCATCTTATCTCCTCTTTTTTAATTGAGAAAGCCTGTTCCTAAAAATGTTGTTGTTTTAGTCATGTCTGACTCTTCATGACCCCATTTGGGGTTTTCTTGGCCAAGATACTAGAGTGGTTTGCCATTTGCTTCTTGAACTCATGAACTGAAGATGAGGAAACTGAGGCAAGCAAGATTAAGTGACTTGGCCGGGATCACACAGCTAAGTGTTTGAGGCCAGATTTGAACTCGAGAAGATGAGTCTTCCTGAATTCAGGCCTGGTATTTTATCTACTGTGCCCCCTGGTTGCTCTTTTTCCTAAAAATAGATGATTGTATCTCATTCTCTCCTCCCTCCCACTTCCCCCAAATAAGATCAGTACCTGTTAGGTCTATATCCCTTCAACTCTGAGAAGATACGGAATTTCCAAGTCTTTGAAGTTGAGTAATTTTAGTGGATCTTAAAAAATGATTTCTGAAAGCATTTTTTATTTGTGTAAAGATTTAGAAGGGAGCTGTTGATTATGATTTGGACATATTGTTGATATGTGTTCTCCCTCATGTACCTTTGAATTTTAGGATAATGCTAAATATTTGAGGAATCTTGGTTACTTGAGCATTTATTAACTGATGCTTTGCTTTGCCTAAGTTTTAAAATATTTGGGGACTGAATGGTTTCTAAGATCCTGTCTAGCCCTTGCTCTGTCTTGGATCACTGCCCCCCCTCATAGCCAAACTCCTAGAAAAAGCTGGTTTTTCTTTGGCTCTATTTCCACTTTTATTATTATTCAAGCTCTTGTGATCTGATTTCCAAACTCATCACTCAAATGCAATTGTTCTCTCCAAAGTTATCAATGCTGGTTGACTCTTCTTAGTCCTTATCCTTCTTGATCTTTCTATGTGGTACTCGACCTTTTTTCCTTGGATTTCTCCCCCCTCCCCCACCACCACTCCTTTGGGAATTCTAGCTCCTCCCTCCTTCCCTCCTTCCCTCCCCCCCCTTCTGTCTCTCTCTCCTCCCACCTGTCTGTTCCACCTGTCTCCTTTGTTCTGTCATCACTCATAGGCAATCCTTTAACTGTGAGTATATCTTCTAGCTCTGTTTTTGAGCCCTTCCCTCTCTATTCCTGACCTCATCAGTTCAATTATCATCTCTATGCAGATAACTCCTAGTCTTTTCTGAACTCAAATTAGCTGGCTTTACTCAGGGCTTGGCCTTTTTGGTCTGAAAAAGCCAGGGTTCATTACAATTCTCGGAAGGAAAATTACCCTTCTATTACCACCACCCCACCCCCTCTCTTAGAAATTTGTGCTGACCTTCTCTGAGAGTGGAACTGTGTTCTTTAACTACTTTTGATAATTAGTACTCTGCCAGGGTATCAAAAAGCAGACCACTAAAATAGAAGGTCCAGGTTCCATGATGTGTGGTTTTTCTACTTTCCTGAGTACCATAATTCTTATCCCCTCTAACTCAGCCATCCCTTTTTAATGTTGAAGTTTCCTCCTCAGGGGTCATACTGACTCAAGAAATTTTACAAATTGAGAAGATACTACCAAGAAATATGGCTAGAACCAAGAATTTTAGGAGGAATATCCTTTAATGATTTTTATTAGCTACAAGATCTAAACTCTGCTTGAGAATAACTTTTGAAATTTTAATGTAGTACAGCTGAGGTGCCTCTGTTGAATTGTAGAGTGTGACTTGGAAATATCAACTTTCATCTGTCTTTAGTTGATAAGACTATGATTAAATGAAGCCAAAGTCACAGATTTGAACCATATAAAGAACTTGCAACTTTTCAGCAGAAAATTTGTTCTACCATTACAGACCTCATCCTTACTGTTGGTTAGCACAAAATGCAACAGGCAAGGGGATATAACTACCTCAACACAGTTTTTTAAAAATTAAATTTTATCCTATAACACCTTCTCTTCCTTCTATCCATACTCTACTACCCTCCACTCCCCTACCAAGAATGCCCCCCCCAAAAAAAAGGACAACTCTTGTTGTTAAGATGTTTAATCAGGCAAAACAAATTCTTCCATAAAATAGGTCTTAATCTACACTCTTAAGTCCATCATCTCTCTACTGAGTAGGTGGGTAGGATGTTTTTCATTGAATTGTGGGTAGTCATTATGCTTGTCAGAGTTCCTAAGTATTTTAAAGAAGTTTGTCATTGCAGTATTGTTGATACTGTATAAGATGTTTTCCTGGTTCTGTTCACTTCATTTTCCATGAGTTCATACAACTCTTCCCATGCTTCTGATAACCATCCCTTTTTACAGCACAGTAGTATTCTATCATTCATATGCCATAACTTGTTCAACCCTTCTCCAGTTGATGGGCACCTTAACATTTTCCAGATCTTTGCCACCTGAAAAAGAGCAACCGTAATTATTTTAGCACACATGGGCTCTTTTCCTTTTTCTTTGGTCAATTTGGGTAGAGACCTAGTATTTAACATAAGCTCTTCATTGGTATTCCAGATATAGTGCTTTCTTCCAGTTGAGCCATAAAAAACAAAATATATAATCTTTATAGTATTAGATTTTAAGAGTTCTTTTATATTAAAAAGAAATTCATAAACATCTGGAAGAAAATAAAATTAATGAGGCCTACAGAGGCAAATTTGGCAACTTTTGATAATTTGAGATTTAAGGATTTTGGGAAAAGTAACCCAGACTGTACTTATAAGTATATTACTCTGAGGTGGTTGTCCATCATGGTAGACTGTTGGCTCCGTAACTGGGTAAGCCCAATGTACTGTTATTGTCAAAAAAGGTATATTGCCAAAAATAATTTTACAAACAAATTTTTTTCTTTTTCAAAACTTTGATCTATAATCTTTTCTGTGGTTTTAGTTAATGCAATTTAATTGTGATGTGATGGATCTGGGGAATATAAAGCAAAAGGCAACTAAAATGATAAAAGGAATAAAGGATTTTCTCTGTGAAAGTCTTATCAAAGGAAATGGCTAAGATTTTTCAGCCTGGAAAGAAATGGGATGTGGGGGTGGGAGAAGAGATTGGTTGGTTGAAAAGAATCAGAATATGATCAGACTTTATATTGTCATGAAATGTCCTAGGTAGGATATACATGGACTTGTTTCCCATCCTGATGAAACTAAGAATCATAGGATCATAGATTTAAAGCTAAGAAGACAATCTTAGAGGCCGTCAAGTCTAGCACTCATTTTTACAAATGAGGAAACTGAGGTACAGAGAGGTTATATAACTTGGGCATTCCTTGAGGTTTGAAAGAATTACATTGTAGATCAATAAAAGCTACCTTAATGAAACTCTTTATTTTTTTTCTATTTTTTTATTATTTAATATATTTAGTTTTCAGCATTGATTTTTACAAGAGTTTGAATTACAAATTTTCTCCCCATTTCTACCTTTCCCCCCACTCCAAGGTGGCGTATATTCTGGTTGCCCTGTTCCTCAGTCTGCCTTCCCTTCTGTCACCCCACTCCCCTCCCATCCCCTTTTCCCTTCCTTTCTTGTAGGGCAAGATAAATTTCTATGCCCCATTGTCTGTGTATCTTATTTTCTAGTTGCATGCAAAAAACTTTTTTTTTTGTTTGTTTTTGAACATCTGTTTTTAAAACTTTTGAGTTCCAAATTCTCTCCCCTCTTCCTTTCCACCCACCCTCCCTCCCTAAGAAGTCAAGCAATTCAACATGGGCCACATGTGTATCATTATATATAACCCTTCCACAATACTCATGTTGTAAAAGACTAACTATATTTTGCTTCTTCCTAACCAATCCCCCTTTATTGAAT
>JAQQSZ010016535.1:0-11008 GCA_028646595.1 Phalanger gymnotis
GGCAAGTGGTCCCCAACTTCAAACCTTTTAAATGTGCTTTGGGGCATTGAAAAGTTAAACAACCTGCCCATATGAGTCAGGGATGGGCTCTGAACTCAGGTCTTTTTGAAGCCACTACCTGAGGCTGCCTCTCAGTTCCTTGGCTAGTTCTTGACTGAAAGACTGGCCCACAGAAGCAGCCCACTCAATAACCTCTACAAGTTAACATTTACACATTTAGGGTATTCGTCCTGCCCTAAAGGTAATCGAGATGGGAAGATAACTCATCTTTCTTGAGAACTGAGTGAATAAATACTCTGCGATGATTCCATGGCCTTTTATAGCTGGGATCCTATAGGAAAATGTATCTTAGCCTGGCCAGGATCCATATAGGGTTTTTTCCCCCTACCGAGTGGATTTAGCAAAGCTTCAATCATTTTTCGGTTGTGTCTGACTCTCCACAATCCCATTCGAGGTTTTCTTGGCAAAGATATTGGAGTGATTTGCCATTTCTTTCTCCAACTCATTTTACAGATGAGGAAACTGAGGCAAAGAGGGCGAAGTGACTTGCCCAGGGTCACACAGCTAGTAAAGCAGAAAGGGCTGGTATAATGCCACATGGCAACCACAGGAGGCAGCATGTCATAGCAGTTAGAGTGTTGGTGGAGCTGGAGTCAGGGGGACACGTGTTCAAATTCTGCCTCCGACACTTACTGGTTGTGTGATATTAGGTAAGTCACTTCAGTTTTGTTCCAGTTTCCCTATCTGTAAAATGTGGATGACAATATATGTAGCAGAGGTTTCCCTCAGTTGTTTTGGGGCTCAAATGAGGCAATGTATGTAAATCAGTGCTTGGCAAACGTTCAAGTGCCACAGGAGAGCTGCCAAAATTGGAAACCTCAGTCCCCAGCATGGCGCTATTGATAACCTCAAGAACTGGCATTTATGCAGCACTTAAAGTTGGCATAGATCACTTCCCAAGGCTCCTCCACTGCCACACTGCCTGCTAATTCTTCTTTTACCTTCAGCACCCAGAACCCAACTGAGGACATGGTCATTGAAGTAGAAGGAGGCTGGTCAGGATGCCGAAAAGGGCAATAATTCAGAATATATTTTGCTGCTTTGTCTGGGCATCCAGGCCATAGCAAGTTAGCCAGGAAAGAAGGGAAGGATCCCAGCAGCTGTGTCATGTTTCCCTGATTTGTCTGGGCATCCAGGCTATAGCAAGTTAGCCAAGAAAGAAGGGAAGGATCCCAGCAGCTCTGTCTGCAATCAGTTCTTCCCCTGGGATCAGGCATCCACCAGTTCCTTCGTTTGGGCTGACCCATATGCCATGTTGATTTTGTGTGATGTGGTTGGATGGGAATAACGTCAGAATGATTCTGGTGCAGGAGATGAATGTAATCAAACATTTAATAAAGATTTGCTCTTTTCTTGGGTTAACAAGAAGCCCCAAGGAAGGAGAGGGCACTTCTACCACCATTCTGCATCCTGCTCCCTCCCTCCCCCCCACACCCTCTAAGGCTGTACTGAAAGTCACTTAAACACATATATGTTGCATTTTAAGGGGACAGCCTGGTATAAGAGGAAGGGCAATTGACTGAGTCAGAGGAGCTGAGTTTGAATCCTCCATTAGTCACTTGTTGGCTAGGTGACTTTGGCAGAGTTAGGAGGATCTTACAAGCTGGTAAGTCCACCCTTCTCATTTTACTGCTGATGGATGGGAAAGTGACTTTCCCCAAGTCACATAGATATGTGACTTGTAGGTTTGGACAATTTTCTTGGTAAAAAGGAGCTGAAAGCTGAGCAAATCTCAAGAAATAACCACTTGGAGAAAAGTACTTGTGGAGAAACCAAGAATTTTGAGAGGACCAGAGAAAGCACACCCTCAGAGGAAAAAGACTTACTGGAGGCAAAAAGGAACTAAATATGTTATTTTCTAACAACTAACACACATATGTGTTGTGTGTGTATGTATATGTATGTGTGTGTGTGTGTGTGTGTGTATGCTTTGAACTTGATAGCTGGGAAACCCTGATAACTCCAACTTTTTGGTGAATATGGGACAGCAGTATAGATAGCGCCTGTTTGTGACGTGTCTGACAAAAATCGAATGCCGGTTTCTCACCCTAAGATAGAGGTGAGTTGCTTCATACAAGGAAACTCTATTTTATAACTTCTTCCTCTGAATCAGCAGTATGGAGCCAGAAACAGAAAAGACCGAAGAAACAAGAGTATGAAGGAAAGCCCTGAGATGTCCCCCTGCTGCTTGAAGACAGACAATCTCAGCTCAGCCCAGCTGGGAGGATGACTCATAGAAAAGCAGTCCAATGGAGACCTGAGAAGAGAGCTTGGCTCCCTGGTGATCTGAGCTCTGCACCTGCTGCTGGGAGCTGAGCTGATTAGAGGAAAAAACTTTGGTTTGGGGGAGCTGATTGGAGGAAGAAGAGTTCTTTGCTGCTTAAGAGAACTGGTAGAGGAAAAAGAGAAATTTGTCTATTTTGCCATTATTGTCATTTAGTCTGTCTATTTGTTGGAGTAAGGATTGTCTTTTGGTGATGAGTTGGATGAAGTGGCCATTGAGGAAGCTATCAATCAATTCTATCAAAATCCTAATCAAATTAAAAATGCTGTGATTGTGTGATCTCCAACAAACATGCAGCCTTTGCCTGTGGATTCCCAGTGAGCGAGAGCACCCTGCCTCCCGAGGCTGCTCATTACATTTGGGGACAGCTCTCGTTTTTAGGAAAATTTTCCTGATATCAAACCTAAACTGGCTTTTTTGCGACTTGGACAGGTCTAAAACTTTTTAGTTCAAATGAGTTCTCAGAGGTTGAACATCCACATATAGAACATGGATGAAAGTGAAGCTCAAAGCTCATTGCTATTCCAGGAAGTTCAAATGTGGGAGCTGGCAGAGGATGGTGGCTTTTCATTTTATCGACACCTGCATATTTATATACCTCAAACTGCTGCCAGGCTTTGAAGATTAAAGAGTGAGGTCAGTGGGCTAGGAAGAAAACATTTTTTTCTCAGGTACCTCTTCAGACCTGGGATCAGATATAGATATTGTATGTAGAAGTTTGGCATTTATCTGTGTAAATTAGGTTCTAAAATTGAAGGCATCATTCACGCTGGTTGCTCAGTGGAACCTTAAAACTGAAGTCAGACTTTAGATGTTCAAGGCTTCAGAAGAAAGAAGAAAGTATGTCATGGGTCATACAACACCACCTACCCATCTGAATTGTAACTATACATAATCAGTACAATTCAAACAGACAACATGGCTAAAACAAATGTTGTCAGTCATTTTAGTCTTCATGACCCCATTTGGGGCTTTCCTGGTGACCTACTGGGGCGGCTTCCCATTTCCTTCTCCTGCTCATTTTGCAGATGAGGAAACTGAAGTAAACAAGGTTGATTTGCTCAGGGTCATACAGCTAGTAAGTGTCTGAGGCTGGATTTGAACTCAAAGTCTTCCTTACCCCAGGCCCAGGATTCTATTCACTGTGCCACCTAGCTGCCTCCAAACAGACTTAGGTTCTACAAATAAATGTCTGGCTCTCCACTAAATCAATGAAGACAAGGACGTTTTCAGAGTGTGTGTGGGGTGGGAATGGGGTGGGGGAGTGGGAGAGAGTGAGAATAAACAAGTTTAACAATTAAAAACAAAACTGCATCTCCCTTCCCCTCCCCCCACCCTTACTTGTTTGCCAGGCAAATTCACTGGCTAGGATTACAATAACTCCACAGCTGTAACCTAGGTTGACTTGGCAGTATATTTTTCCTGCTAGGATTTTTAATTGCATCGCAAATTAATCCCACACTATTCCGAAAACAAATACATTTGGCGATGCTGAGCACAGCATCACATTCCTGATATAAGGGGAAGCAAATTCAGGGAAGAAAGCGGCCCCTTTGGACAACATGTTGGGTTTGGTGCTGGCTCACTTCACCAACTTGTTGTTAATGCTTTCCTTGCTCCTTAAGAGAACTGGAGGTGTCTGACCTGGAGAAGAGATGACTTGGGCTGGGGGTGGGAGTGGGCATTTTGATTGCTCTCTTCAAGCAGTTCATTTGCTTTCCCCTAGAGGCCAGAGCTTGTCCTTAGTTCTCGTTCTGAGGACCAAGGGCATCATGAAGATGCTGTCTTGACTTTCTGGTGAACTGGGTTTAAGTGAGGCAGAGCTGCAACAAAGTCACCAGCCTCAAGAACTAAGAAGTAGGGTGGTGCTGTAGAAAGAACACTGGATTTGGAATTGCAGGACCATAGTTGGGGGAGAAGGGAGCAAACGTTTATTAAGCACCTACTATGTGCCAGGCACTGTGTTAATTGCTTTATAAATGGTCTCATTTTATAGTTAGAACCCTGACTTTGCCATTTATTTTTTGTGCAATGTTGCGAAGGCACTTAATGCCTGTGAGCCTCAGTTTACTGTTCTGGAAAATGAAGTGGTTAGATTAGATGACCTCTCAGTTTCCTTTCGTGTTCCTTAGTTGCAAAGGGGCAGATTTACTTTAGATGTCAGGAAACAAACACCCCAACTTTCTAACCATTATAACTGTCCCAAAGCGTCATGGGCCGCTTGAGAGGTGGTGGTTTTCCTTCCTTAGAGATCTTCAGGTAGACACTGGATGGGGGCTTGTTGGGCTTGAGGTTGAGAAGATTCTTATTCAGATATCAGTTGAATTAGATGGCATTTGAGATAATGAGATCAAAATCTTAGGAGACAGATGTGCCAATGGAGATTATGTACTTTGTTTAATTGTGCATGCGCACAGAACATGGGCATCAAATGATCTGGAAAACAGGGAGGCCAAGGGTTCTATCTGGTGTGTCTGGTGGGAGATGTCCCACCCAGAATCAGAGTCTTCCCTTTCAAAGGGATGCTCTCCAAATGCACACACTTATCGATGATGGGGGGCTACTTGCGTGGAGCTCGAGAACTCTGAGAGTCTGAGCGAGCATCCGAATCAAACTCCTGTTCGCTTTAATGCTAGTTGTTGCTTCTCCACTCCCAGGTCCTTTTAGCAGCATGTTGGGTTCTACAAGAGGCAGTGTGTGGAGAAATAGGTGGAGCAGTGGATCCTGAGTTAGGAATATGTGAGTTCAAAGGTCACCTCTAAGATGCACCAGCTGTGTGACCTTGGGCAAGTCATGAAACCCATCTCAGCCTCAGTTTCCTCACCTGTAAAATGAGTTGGACTCAATAGTTCTTTCTAAGTCTAAACCTATAATTCTATGCTTTCCATATATGTAAAATGAAATGCTTTTGGTTTTAGTAACAATGTTTTTGTTCAGTATAAAATCGCCTTACCTTTACTAGCTAAATCACTTATTATTTGGCTAATTAGATTTTTTTTTTTGGAGCTGAGTGTCAGGGGTGACATAAACATCTGTGGTTGAAAAACAAGGGATATGCAATTCTCCTGACCAGACTTGGCTTAGGGGAACCAGGTTCCTCACTGGCCTCTAGGTAGGTCAGGGTTGGGTTACAGCTGGGGCTTACTTGCTGGGGTCTGCTCCTTTGAAATAGGCATTGACCGTTTCTGTGAATGCTGCTGCCACAGGGAGGGTGTCCTGAGCTCCCATTGTCAGAGGGCTGGGTCCCCGAGAAGAGCCTGAAAAAAATGGAAAACTTTCACTTGCTATGAGTATAGAAAACGTGCACCAAAGGTTTGGCTAAAACAGTGATTTGGGGATTTTAGGAAAGAAATATGCAAATTGGCTAGATATCTGCAACTTTGTCAGAATAAGGAACTCCCAGTGTGCAAATGCCTCCACCAAAATCAGATCACATCCCACCTATGATTTAGAGAGTATTAGAGAGTTGTTTGAGGCACTCAGAGGTTAAAAGACTGGCCTAGAGCCATACATCCATTAAGTGTCAGAGGCGAGATTTGAACTCAGGTCTTCCTGGATCCAAATTTAGCACTCTATCTACTATGCCGTACTGTTTCTTCAAGTAGAGAAATAAATTACTAAAAACAATCAGCTCTTTTTTGAGGAGAGGGAATGGGGGAGAAAGTGCCTTGAAATTCTAAGAATCACAAGTCCATCTTCAGCTCAGAGCTTGCATATTTAAAAATACTTGGCTTGTTTCAAGACAAATGTAGTTTCAATATTTCAAGTGTGTGCTTTAGAAGATGAAAAATATCAACCAAGATGAGGCTTTTCATGTGTTTCCAATAAGATCGTAACTGCCTAACACTTTGCACAGCACAGAATCACTTCTAAATAAAAAGGTTTCTTTTCCCTTGGGAATCAATTCTCCAAACATACTTCCTGACTTCATTATTTTGTTTTTTGTTTGTGGAAGGGGAAATGATACTCTGTGACATGGTTCTTTTTCTAGGTAATTCCAATCTCAAAAGAAACTAAATGACTTGAGTCTAGTGAGTTAAAATTTACTTCCAGGCATAGTGGCATACTCTTGTAATCTCTGCTACTGGGGAGGATGAGGCTGCTGGGCCATTTGAGTTTAAGAGTTCTGAGTGGCAGGGGGTGAAACAAATTGGGTTTCCACACCAATATGGGAAGCTCCCAATAGCAGGGAACCATTGGGCTGCCCAAGGAATAGCAAATTGACTCCGGTCGAAATGGAGCACCTTAAAGCGTCCGTACTGATCGACATTGAGACTGGATCTGCGATGAAAGAAGCAATCTCAAAAATAAAACCAAAATAAGTCAAATCTGCCTATCCAAGAACACATATAATGAAGTTAAGGGTCTTTTGCATAGAGGACATACATATCATTCACACAAAAAAGTGGCAATAGCTAATGGCAAATATGCCTGGAAATAACTCGTAGTTTCTTCACGGTTACCCTGCTCTGATGGCTTACTGAGCCAGGGAGGTGAGCTCAAGTGCTTGAGGTGTGCCAGCAAAGAGCAAACTTTGGCAGTTTTGAACAAAATGGACAAGTTCAGTAACAGACAGGACTGAGTGTCCAAGAACTACTCTGAGAGGCTTGTCGCCAGAAAGGTCATAGTCAGATAATGGTTTTCTTGCCCATACCAACCCAAGAAAATGGAGTGAAAAGAAAAAAATCATATTTTTTGTCTTGTTTGGTTCCCTTTCTACTTTTACAGTGAATGGAGCAGAATAGCAGCAAGAGGGCGTTGATATAATCTCTCATTTGGCATTCAAAGTTCTTCCTGACCTGGTTCCTTTCCAGTCTTCTCACAATTCCTTCCTTTCGCACGCTGTATAGTTCAGCCGTCCTGATCCGCATACCCCACTTCCTATTCACATGCCTTTACCTTACTGTCTTCCATGCATGGAAATGACCCTCTTGCCACCTCTGTCTCTTGGTCTTTTTTCAAGATTTGACCTCAAGTGTTGCCTTCTGCCAGAGGCTTTTTCCAGTGCTCTCTCCTCATTATGCCTTCCCTTCCACTTACCATATGCACCTTGTATGTTTTATATATACAAGAATATAAAAATAACATTATTTAGGCATTGTCTCCCCTATTTGAATGTAAGCTCTTCGAGGGCAGGGAGTTTTTTTACTTTTCTTTGTATCTCCAACATCTAGCATATAGTATATGTTTATGGACTGATTGATTAAGAATCATACAGTTTTTAGATTATGTGCAGACATCTTACCATTCATATTCTTAGTGTGAGGTCTTTGTCCGATTACAAATGAGGTGACCTTACAGCGGGCATGAAACCTGGCCATGCCAGATGGTTTTAGGATCATAGGACCATAGCTACAGAGCTGAAAGAGACCTCAGAGGCTGTCTAGCTCTACCCCTTCATTTCATAGATGAGGAAACTGAGGCCCAGGGACTTGTTCAGAATCACACAGTCAGTAAGAATCTGAGCGAAGTCCTCTGGCTCTATATTCAGCCATCTGGCTAGAACACAGATGCCTCCATCATTGATTTGGTTTGCTTGTGTCTATTATTCAAGGCAAAGAAGGATTCTCTGAAGAACTTGACAAACTGGCCCAAAGTCAACATAAACTTCGATAATTGGTGATTTCAATGTGAAAGTGGGCATGGTGAGGATGGCAAAAAGCATGCTTAAAAATATGGTTTCGGGACAATAACTAAAAGAGCTCTTAGTTTATAGATGACTTAGAAGCTGTACACCGCCACCACACGACTGCTTTCTTCATGTAGAAGGTCAGAAAACCATAGATATGGTGGGCATAAAAACGAAGCTGGCTATATTTTAACAAGATAAGACTATTTGGTTATGTGGTTGGACTGGGAAGAATAGAGATCAAAGTCACTACCAAATGAGAATCATATAATCTCAGAGCTAGAAGGGACCTCAGATGATCTAGTCCCATCTGGCCCCGAGCAGAAATCAGTTTACGATATTGCCAACAAATGCTCACTCTCCCTCTGGCCTGAAGAACTCTAATGAAGGGGTACTACTACCTTCCATGGCATCCCATTGCTCTAACTGTTGAGAAGGATTTTGTGCATCAAGGCTAAATTTTTCCCTCTGCAACTTTCATCTATTTGTCCTTTCTGGAGCCAAACAAAACAGCTATTGCTTTTTCTATGTGACACCCCTTCAATTGAAGACATATCCTGCACTGCTCTCCTCCCATCCCCAATCTTACTGTGTTTTTTTCCTTCCTAAGCTAAGCAGCCCTATCCAATTCCAATAAGTGTCCTCATATACCATGGTCAGTTCCCTCACCGATTTTCTTCTTTTCCTTTAGGCGCATTTTAATTTTCCAGTTTCCTTCCTTAATGGTATCCCTCAAAAGAGGTTGAGGCACTTGCCCAAGGCCATACAGTACTAAGTGAAACAGATGAGAATTAAACCAAACCCTCCCATTACAAATCCAACAATCTTTCCAATATTCTAAGACAGAACGCAGGGGGGCTGGCATTCCCTCACTGTTTCTTAAGATGTGCCCAGAACTAAGCACAGTATGCCAGGTGTGGTCTGACCAGGAATGAATTTAGTGGGACTATTGCCTTTCTTGTCATGGATACCACACTCATGGCAAGAAAAATTTGCACTGGCCATTTTGATTGTTAGTCACTGTTGACTCTTATAGAGTGTGCAGTTGTTAAACCCTCCAGATGGTCACTGAACTATTATCTAGTCGTACTTTCCACTCCCATTCTGTAATTATCCAAGATTTTTGAAATCAGGTGAAGGACATTATATTCATCCCTATTATATTAAATAGCACTAGTGTTTTCTTGATATCTATGAAATATAGAAAGACCCATGCCCATTGTAGAGGATCGATCAAAAGACATGGACAAGAATCATTGTGGATGAGAAGTCAGTGATAGGTTGCAATCTGTACCAGTGGAGGGATTAGCCACACTGATAAAACTCACAGCTCATAAATTCATTGGATCATGGCTGTAGAGTTGGAAGAAACCTTAAAAGTCATCGATCCAACCTCACCCATTTACAGATGAAGAAACTCAAAGCAGTTAAATGACTTGTATACTGTCATATAAGTAGTAGTGGCGGAGTTGGGATTTGAATTGAAGTGGTCTGGCCCAAGCCCAAGATCCTTCCTCCTATATAATCCTCTGCCTCTAAAAATCTTTTGAAGCTTACATTCTATCTTACTCACCATTAGCTTACCATTCTAGCTCAGCATTCTTGGCTACTAAGATATTTTTGGAATCCTGACCTTGTTATCCAATGTATCAAACTATTTGTTCTGGTTTTTGTCTCTTCTAGAAATCTGATATACGTGCCGGCTACACCTTCATCCAAATCATTGATCAAAATGGTAAATAGCACGGGGGCAAGAAGAGATTCCCAGGGGAGACGAGAGGATAAAGATGAGAAGGTGACACTCCGTGTAGCTTTAGGCGCTCAGGCTCCACCTGTCGAAATGAATTGTCAGCTGAAAAAAAGGAGGAGGGATGAAAAAAGACAGTGACACTACTTTTTACATTACACAGAGCTGTATAAATGATGCAAAGCGGGCATCCCAATGAGAAAGTCAAAAGAGCCTGAGCCAACCAGTACTTAATCATCTTGCCCAGTAGATAGACATGGTAGCCAAGCAGAACGCTAGATTTGAGTCAAACTCGTTTGCAAATCATTACCGACTGGGATGATAGGAAATGAAAACCATTATTGCCTTCCCTCTTCCCCCCTCCCAAAAAAAAAGTACTTGATGAGAAAAAATTCTTCAGAGAGCTTAGACTGAGATCCTGAGAGTAAATGGAGGTGAAACTAGAAGTGGACCACAGATAAATACATAGTGTATTCAGTTTTCTCACATTGTTTTTATAGCAACGTACAGACTACCATTTTACTATCCAGTAAGGAAGTGTGGTAGAGTGGGAAAGGCACTAGTTTTGAGGTCTGGACTTGTAACCAGATTGTGTTAATGACATTTACTCCTTGAGTGACCTTGGCAGATTATTTCATCTACCAGGTCCCCAGTTTTCTCATCTGCTAAATGACCATGTTGGACTAGCTAACCTCAGTCATTCAGTCATGTCCAAATCTTTGTGATCCCATGCACCATTTTGTTTATGGGGTTTTATTGGCAAAGATACCGGGATGATTTGCTGTTTCCTTCTCTAGTGGACGAAGGCAAACAGAAGTTAAATGACTTGCCCATGGTCACACGACTAATAAGTGTTTGAGGCCAGATTTGGACTCGGGTCTTCCTGACTCCAGGCCCAGAGCTCTACCCATTGAGCCACCTAGCTGCCTCAAGTAGCCCCTTCCACGTCTGGAGCTCCATGAAGCTATAATGTATGGCGAAGGTATTTAAGAAGATGAAACCGAAGAGAGCTGTGAATTGGTCCAGTCATTCCGAAAAGCAGTTTGGAACTATGCCTCCTGAAAATGGCTAAACAGCACGTACAGCTTTGACCCAAGAAAACCACTGTGAGGCCTATACCCCAAAGAGTTCTACCACTAAGGCTCAGGACTCATCTATACAACTTATATATCTGGAGTAGTTCTTTTTGTAGAGACAAAGAACTAGAAGCAAAGCGGGTGGGGGCTGGGGGCTGGCTACTGATTGGACAATGACTGAACAAGCTCTAGGATATGAAAATAATACTATT
>JAQQSZ010016536.1:0-11008 GCA_028646595.1 Phalanger gymnotis
GAGACCATCCAGGCTGTCCTGGGCTGGAGCCCTGCTTCCCTCTGCCACTTTGTGGGTTCTGTAGTTCTAGAATTGGTTCAGAGCCATTTTCTTATAGGTTTTTGGAGGGACTCGGTGGGGAGCTCATGCCAGTTACTGCTTTCCAGTCGCCATCTTGGCTCCCCCCCCCTTTATTTCTGCAAAGAATATTTGTGGTTTTATTTATGTAGTCTGGATTTTGTCTTGATAGGTTAACTGCCATATAACATAGATAGTCCGTAGCTATTTTTAATGAAATTTTTCTTAAAATATTTCTCTGCTACTTTTGTTAAAATTGAATAGGAAAGCTATTTTTAAGATTGTCTAATATGTGACAACTTTGCTAAAATCATTAATGGACTCTGTTTCTGCATTTATTCTTAATCTATTATAAATAGAGCATAATATCATTTCAACATAGGGATAATTTTTACTTATCTTTGTTAGTGTTTATACCTTTAAATTCTCTCTTTGTTAAATTATTGTTACAATGAACATTTCAAATTATGTCATGTCAAATAGTTATTATGAGAGATGATACAATTTCTTTAACTTTGTACTTCATAGGAAATATGATAGTAATTCACTGTTGCACAAAATAGCTCAATTTTAAAATATATAATTTTATCATATTAAAGAAGGATCATGATATATCTATGATATTTAGCATTTTTCCAGCTTAACATAATGCTGTATTTTGTAGAAGGCTTTTGCTTTGCCTCTTGGTATAATCATGCAGCATAATGTTTAAGGATATGGAATGAATCCAGAATTTCCTCGTAACTTCTTTCACCAAATAAATTCAAAATGTCTTCTGCAATTTATAGTCAGAGAATTGCTGAAAATACCGAGAGCGTAAGTGGTTTGTCTAGGAGCATTCGATTTATGTCAGCAATCGTATTTGAAACCAGGTATTCCTAATTTAAAGGTTAACTCTCTATCCACTAACCCATGATGCCTTTTATGGTGATCATAAATTACGTGGTTTCCCTAATATTGACACATTCTTTCTTTCTTGGTTTATGGGTATATATCAAATGAGTTGTGGCTCTATTATACTGCTATTTTCTCTTTCTTAAATTTCTACAAAATATTTTTAAATCAACAACAATAAATGATTTTTTTTAAATTTCACTTTCCCTGCTTTTTATCATTTACAATTAATAATTCCCCTCCCTTAGTTTGGCCATCAGGTCCACAATTGTCATAAATGCCACTTAGGAGAATTATTTATTACTCAGTTGTTGAAAATTGATTTTTGTAAAAGATATTAATTGCTATTTAAATATATGTTGAAAATAATTTTCAAATCTATCTGGACAAAAAAGTTTTTCCAAGATATTTCAGTCATGGTTTGCTCAATTGATTTTCTAAGATTAGGTTGGTGAGAACTCTGAATTTTATATATACACATATATCTATGTAAACATACATATTTATTCATTTGTTGGTTTGGGGAATTTGTGTAGTATGATGTCACAAATCCTATTCTTACCACACAAGTTCTTATATCCATCACTTGTCTATGAAAAGAAAAATATATATCACCCATTTTTCTCACCCTGATCTCCCAAGTTCTCATACATTTCCACTTGTGGGGTAAGATGCCATCTTGGAACATATAGCCCTCATTAAAAGGGTGTTCTACATTATCCATTTCCACAAAAGGCCCATTCACTCCCCCATCCTTTCTTTGTGAATGCATTTTAACATCTCTCTCCTCCCATCACACGATACACATGCCCAGGATGAGGAATGTGTCCTACTTCCCTACCCAAGAACCTTTCCCTCAAGCATTGTTATTTTACTCTACCAGAGAGAAGTCAAAGACCAAAGAAGTTATTTTTCTCTTCTTTACTCAAATTTAGAAAAAATTGGAGTGTATCTCCAACTTCCTCATATAGCTTTGATTCTATTTATCTTGCTTGAATAATTTTCCTCTAACTTAGCCACTTCATTTGAAAAAAAGCATTTAAGCAATAACATGTGTTCTATTCCATGGAAAGTTAATCCATTTTGTTCTCTTGAATATTTTTGACCCAGTCTCTCTTTTTCCCTCTTTGATTGTCAACTAATACAAGATTCTTAAAATAGACTTATCTCGTTCTAGGATCATGAAAAGGAAACTTTTAATAAGGTTTTTTAGGGAGATCGGTATTACTGGTTTCTTGTACTGTAATTATTCATATCCTTTCTTTTTTTGGAGGGGGAAGGCAAGGCAATTGGGGTTAAGTGACTTGCCCAAGGTCACACAGCTAGTAAGTGTGTCAAGTGTCTAAGTCCAGATTTGAATAGAAGTCCTCCTGACTCCAGGGTGAGTGCTCTACTCACTGTGCCACCTGGCTGCCCTTACATCTTTTTTCAGTTTAGAGTGGTCAAGTTTCAAATAGCCTATTGACCTCTAATTTCTTTTGAAGAAATGACTTGGACATATTCCTTTTGTTAAAGTTCAATCAATTTTGATTGAATATAGTGTCCAACCCTGCAGGAAAGGTTTTGATGAAGTGCACAGATCACATTGTATTTTCAGAATTTCTTAGTCTCGTATCTTCTTTGTTTTCCTCTACTTAAGGAATAGACCTGGACCACTCAATTTGGTTTTGCCTCATAGCTAAAGGCCTTTTGAATCTAATCTCAACTGATTGAAATATCTGCTGTTTGATGTTGAAATCCTAAAGTTTCTCTGCTTGGAAATGTTGAAGGGAAGAGCTCATTTATTCCTAAAAAATGGTATAATACAGTAAGGCGGAGGGGACCTGAGAACTCATCTTTTGACAAAAATTGCTAGGAAACCTGAAAAGCAGTTTGGCAGAAACTAGGCATAGACCAATATCTCACACAGTATATCAAGATAAGATCAAAATTGGTACATGATTTAAATTGAAGGATGTTATCAAAAGCAAATTAATGTAGCATGGAAAAATTTACTTGTTGGATCTATGGATATGGGAAGATTTTATGACCAAATAAAAGACAATGGATCAAATGTGGTAAAATTGATAATTTTGATTACATTAAATGAAAAAGGTTTTTGTAAAAACAGAATCAGGGCAGTCAAGATTAGAAGGAAAGCAGGAAACTTAAAAAAGTGTAAGCATTTCCCTGATAAAGACATTATTTTTCAAATATCTAGGAAACTCAGCCAAATTTACCCAAATAAGATCCATTGTCCAATTGATAAATAGTCAAAGGATATGACCAGGCAGTTTACAGAAGAAAAAAATCAAAGGTATCAATATTCATATGAAAAAATGCTCTACATCACTGATTAGAGAAATGCAAATTAAAACAAAATCTTTCAGATACCACCTCACATCTATCATATTGGCTTTCATGGCAAAAAAGGAAAATGAGAAATGCTGGAGGGAATGAAGGCTAGCTAGGTGACTTAGTTGATAGAGTGTCAGGACTGGATTCAAGGGAACCTGAATTCAAATCTGGCCTCAGACACTCACTAGCTGTGTGACCTTGGCAAATTCACTTAACACTGCCTCAGTTTCTTCATCTGTAAATGAGCTGAAGAAGGAAATGGCAAATATCTTTAATATCTTTGCCAAAGAAACCCCAAATGGGGTTATGTAGAATAGGACATGACAGAAATGACTAAATAACAACACATACACTGTGGTTGGAGTTGTAAACCAGTCTAACCAGTCTGGAGAATAATCTGCTCAAATGGCTATAAAATTATTCCAACTCTTTGACCCAGCAATACCACTACTAGATGAGAGGAATTATAATTTTCTATTACATTTACAACTTGTTAATTAGGATCCAGTCTTTTCGTTTCCTCATTAAGGAACCAGCCCCTTGTTGCTCAGTCAGTCAGTCTCTGAAGGGCATGGCTGATGGAGGAGATTGCCCTAATCCTTCGAGTACATGCTTCTCAGTTTTGTACAGGATGTCACCCAAGTAGGAGGTCTTACTTCTGTTTGAAATGTAAATATAATCTAACCTAGGTGAATTCTTGCCCTGCCTTAATAAGGTCATGTCTTTGCACCCCTCCATTGGAATTTCATTTGGCCCAGCTCATGAAGGAGAAAACTGTCTAGACTGCTCTGGATGGAGATGGATTTCCTTTTCTAGATTGCTGAAGGTTGCTGAATCTCATGATTAAGCCATGTTCTCAGGAAGAAGAGCTTAAAAACCATTAGCCTATCTCCTCATTAATTACTCACCAATCTGGGTGATTTTCACATGTGGGGCACCCCCTTTTCTAAAGTTATTTAAATCATTCAATATCCCCATAGTTTCATCTTTGGTTGCTAAGAGAAAGCACTGACCATCAATTTATTGATTATTAGTTAATCTAATTAATAAATTTATTATTAATTACCCAGAAATTTAGTGCCTCAGGTTGTTGGGTTTTTTTCCATTTAATTCATCACAGAGGTGGAAAATTGGAAACTGAGGGGATTGCCATCAATTAGGGAATGGTTGAGCAAGCTGTCATAAATTATTGCAATGAAAACTGTTGTTTTAACAAATAATAAGCAGTATGGTTTCAGAAAATAAACTTGTGGGCACTTAATTCAGCTGATGCAAAGTGAAGTGAGCAGAACTAAAAGAACATTGTTCACAGTAATAAGAATATTATAAAGACAATCAACTCTAAAGTCTTAGCTACTCTAATCACTACAATGATCCACGACAACTCCAAATGACTCATGAAGTAAAATGCTGCATCTATATCCAAAGAGGGAATTTATGAACTGTGAGTTCAAATTGAAATATAGTTTTTCACTTACTTTATTTTTCCTGCTTCTTTGAAATATAGAAGTATGGGAATATGTTTTGCATGACTTCAAATGTATAATTGATGCATTACTTGCCTTCTTAGTGGTTGTTAGGGTGCATATTAGAGGGAGTTCGAAAATTTGGAACTCAAATTTTATAAACAAATGTTAAAATAAAGCAAAATTATTTTTAAAAAGTCTTATAAGATTCTCTATAATATCTTTGATATATGTTCCAAGAAGACAATATTCCATCACATTCATATACTAAAATTTGTTTTATCATTTGTTACATCATGTTATTTTTTTTATTTTGTCATCAGGAAAATAACTTTTCTTACTTCTTTTATTGCTTTGTGGTATACATTTAGCGTTGGCATAGCTAAGTCAAAGGGCATGCATTGTATAGTAACTTTTTGTATATATAGTAACAAATTGCTTCCTGCATTTATTGTAACCATTCACAGCTCCACCAATAGCTTGTTGCTATATATGATGCTCCCTGAGCTTACAAATATTTGTCATTTTCTTTTTTTGGTACATCTGATAATTTTATGACTATGAGTTGAATCTCAGAATTGCTTTTGTTTGCATTTTTCTGAATGTCATTAATTATGGATAATCTTTAAATAAGTCTAAGGATAGCTTAAGAGTCTTCCCTTCAGAATTTTTGTTTATATCTTTTAACCTTTTATGAATTAGAAAATGGTTCTGATTCATATAAATTTGTGTTAGTTCCTCATATATCTTGGAAATGAAAACATTATTAGAGAAACTTGCTACATATACTCCCAGTTTATTGTTTCTCTTTTAAATATTTGCTGCATTGAATTTGTTTATGTAAAATATATGCAATCAAAGTCATCCATTTTATCTTTTATGATCTTTTCCATCCCTTATTTGGCCATTAAATTTTGTTCTACCAATGAGTCTGATAGATAATTGTGGATTAAAAAAAAAAAACTAGTATCAATAAATTGTCTCGGCATTTTCTGTGGCTCTCTCCTATGCCTGGAAATGTTCTTCCTCCTCTGGTAAGACTACTGACTTCTCTGGCTTCCTTTAAATGACAACTAAAATCCTGCAATTTACAGAAAGCCTTCCCAAACCTCTCGATGCTAATGCCTTCCCTCTGCCAATTAAGTCCTATTAATCCTGTATATATCTTGCTTTCTATATATTTGCTTGCATATTCTGTCCCTCAGTAGATTTTAAGCTCCTTGAGAGAAAGTACTGGGTTTTATTTGCCTCTTTTTGTATCACTATTGCTTAGCACAGTGCCTGTCACATAGCAGCTGCTAAATAAATGCTTATTGATTGACTGAATATATTAAATGCTTCAAGGTCAATATTTAACATTTTGTGCACTGATCAAGACTCCAATTAATGGTGACTATCAAACTAAACTCCATAAACAGAAGCTACAAATAATAACCCCATCACAAATGTGTGAGAAAAAGGACTTTTAAAGAATTCAAATGCAATCCTTTAACATTCTCCGACATAAAATTTGACTGTTCACAATATTATAGGATTTCACTGGACTTTGTTGTATCTTTATGTGATATAATACTGATCTTTTAAGTATTTTTTTTGAGCTTTTAAAAGTAATTTTCCAAGTATAATTGCTAACATCCTATTATTCACTCTCTGATCTGTGTGAAGTATAATTCATGTCTGTTTTAATATATGTGAAAATAAGCCTATATACAAAAATATAACAAGATATGACATATGCTTTAGACTTGATTGTTCAATGGCATGTAATTAGGTGAGACAAAAATCAGATTATTTTAAAGTTTTCTGTGACTTTCATTGCATAGCTTTAAAGTGATAGAGGCTTAGAAAACTAAATATGTTACAAAATTCTCTAAAGTTCTCAATTGCCAGTGGATCGATGCACAACAGTCCATTTTGGGAGACCACTTGACTTGGATAAAATTTAAGAATCCTTTGAATAAGAAAATGAGAAAGTAAGGAACATTCAGATGTCTAATACATGAACCATTCATCTTCTATAATTTTATGTTTGGCAATAAAATCTACTGGATAAAATCTTCACTATGTCTTTTATCATATTCTAAAATGAAAATTAATTCCTCTTTAGATCTATTTTTTATTACTTTCACTGTCTTGAAGTTTCACAACTCAATAGAAAATGCATCTCATTCATTAATTCTGAGAGCGAAGTTTTTGTAGTGGCCAATAAGTTATTTCACAGATTCATAGAGTGCTGAAAGCAACCTTCTGCCAATGCCCTGAGGCCTCCACTACAATAACTGCCCTAATAAAAAGGAATGTCTGATTTAAAAGCATGTCAGTCATGTAGGAAGAAGCTGAACCTGTATCCTTTTAATTTCTAAACATTAGTCCTGGGATGTGTGTCTGGAGCAAAGCAAATTAAGTCAGTTAAGCATGCACTTAGCACTTATGATATTCTAGAAACTATAGTAAGCATTAGGGTTATAAAGAAAGGCCAAAAAAATCCTGTCTTCAAGACACTTACATCCTAATAGTGGAAACAACACCTAACAACTATGTAAATACAAGATAAATATAGAGTAAATCTGAGGTAATTTTGGAGGAAGCCACTGATGTTTATTGAGGATAGAGTGGTGATGACATGGTTAGACCTTTATTTGAGGAAGATCATTTTGGCAGCTGAGGTGAGGGTGAATTAGATTAAGGAGAGACTTGGGCAGGGAGACTAAACAGAAAGCTATTGCATCGGATGAGGCATGAGATTATGACAGATTACACTAAAGTTATGCAATATTTGAGGAGATGAGGAACTATATATAAGGGATATTTGAAAGGTACGGCTTATAGGAATTTGAAAGATTGGATAATTAGGTTGAAGGTAAATCAGAAATCAAGGCCGACTCCTAAATTATAAGCCAGGGTGACAGAAGATGGTGGTGCCCATGACAGTAACAGGAAAGTTCAGAAGAAAGAAAAGTTATAAGTTCTGTTCAGGATATTTTAAGTTTAAGTTGTCTTTATGACAACCAGGTCTAGACGTTTAAAAGTCAAGAAGAGTCAACAATTCATACTAAATATTACTCTAAGCCTTGGAGATACAACAAACAAAGAAAAAAACAACAATAACCCCTAACCTAAGGTACCTCTCAGTAGATTGAGTTCCAAAAGTCTTAGTTCAGTGTTGAGATTTAACAGTATAAATGTAATACAGGAGGAAGCAGGTAAAAGGCTATTTAACAAGTTATATACAGGATGAATTTGAGATAATCACAGAATCAAGACACTGACACTAAGGTGGACTGAGAAAGATTTCTTGAAAAAGGTGAAGTTTTAGCTGGGACTTGAAGGAAGCCATGTAACAGAATAGATGGAGATGAGTAAAAGATTATTCTATTTATTCCAGGAATATAATCCAATCAAGGAAAATGACCAGAGTCAACAAATGGAGTTTCTTATATGAAGGGTAAGATGGAGGCCAATGTGACTGGATTGCAAATTATATAGGTGGATGAAATGTGTAAGAAGGCTGGAAAGTCAAAGTGCAGGGTGGAGTTGCGAAGACCATTAAAATCAGAGTACTTTATATTTGATTTTGGATGTAATAAGTAGTCACTGAATTTAATCAAATGGGGTGAGATATGGCGGAATTTCACTTTAAGAAGAGATAGAATGATAGATAGAAAGACAGATATGGAGATTTAAAGATACACACACATATTTCTATACATATATATGTGTGTATATTTAATTTTTAAAAAATCTTCCATTAAAAACCATAATCTTACAATATGTTGTTTACAAGAAACACATTTGAAATAGGGGGATACATATGGGGTAAAAGTAAAAGGCTGGAGAAAAATATATTAAGCTTTAGCTGAAGTAAAAATAAAAGCAGGAGTAGCAATCCTAATCTCAGACAAAGCTAAAGCAAAGATAGATCTAATTAAAATTGATAAGGGAGGAAACTATATGCTGCTAAGAGGCACCATAGACAATGAAGTAATATCATTACTTAATATATATGCACCAAGTAGTAAAGCATATAAATTCTTAGAGGACAAGTTAAGGGAGCTACTGGAAGAAATAGACAGCAAAACTATACTAGTGACGGACCTCAAGCTCCCCCTCTCTGAATTTGATAAATCCAACTGCAAAATAAACAAGAAAGAAGTTAAGGAGGTGAATAGAATTTTCAAAAGGTAGATATGATAGCCCTCTGGAGAAAACTGAATGATAGAAAAGAATATACCTTTTTATCAGTGGTACATGGAACATACACAAAAATTGACTACGTACCCCTTAGGGCATAAAAACCTCCAATCCAGTGCAGAAAGGCAGAAATAGTCAATGCATCATTTTCAGATCATGATGCAATAAAAATTGTTTGTAATGAAGGACCATGGAAAGATAAACTAAAAATTAATTGGAAACAAATTATTTAATTCTAAAGAATGTGTGGGTAAAAGAACAAATCATAGAAACAAATTAATAACTTCACTCAAGAGAATGACAATAATGAGACAACATACAAAAACTTATAGGATGCAGCAAAAGCAGTTCTTAGGGGAAGTTTTATATCTTGAAACGCTTACATGAATAAAATAAAGGAAATCAATGAACTGGACATGCAACTGAAAAAGCTAGGAAAAGAACAAATTGAAAATCTCCAATCCCCAAAACCAAAATAAGAAATACAGAAAACCAAAGGAGAGATAAATAAAATTGAAATCAAGAAAACTATTACACTAATAAATAAAATTAAGAGCTGGTTTTAAGAAAAAAAACAATAAAATTGATAAAACTTTGGTCAATTTAATTAAAAAAAGAAAGAAAACCAAATTACCAGTATCAAAAATGAAAAGGGCAACTTTACCTCCAATGAAGAGGAAATTAAAACAATACTTAGGAATTATTTTGCCCAATTGTATGCCCATAAGTTTGACAATTTTAAGGAAATGGATGAATATTTACAGAAATATAAATTGCCCAGGTTAACAGAAGAGTAGTAAAATACCTAAATAATACCATCTGAGAAGAAGAAATTCAGCAAGCCATCAATGAACTCCCTAGAAAAAAAATCTCCAGGGCAAGGTGGATTTACATGTGAATTTTATCAAACATTTAAAGAAAAATTAATTCCCATACCTTATAGACTACTTAGGAAAATAGGTGAAGAAGTAGTCCTATCAAATTTTTTCTATGACACAAATATGCTACTAATTCCTAAACCAGGAAGAGTCAAAACAGAAAAGGAAAATTCCCCTAATGAATATTGATGAAAAAATTTTAAATAAAATATTAGCAAAAAGATTGCAGCAACTTATCACAAGAATAATACACTGTGACCAGGTAAGATTTATTCCAGGAATGCAAGGGTGATTCCATATTAGGAAAACTATCAGTATAACTGATCATATCAATAACAAAACTAGCAGTAACTATATGATTATCTCAATAGATACAGGAAAAGCTTTTGACAAAATACAATGTCCATTCCTTTTAAAAACACTAGAAAGCATAGGAATAAATATTAAAATTATAAGTAGCATCTACCTAAAAGTATCAGCAAGCATTAGATGTAATGGGGATAAGCTAGATGCATTCCCAGTAAGATCAAGCGTGAAACAAGGATGTCTATTATTCTTATTACTCAATTTGGTACTAGAAATGACAGCTTTAGAAATAAGGAAGAAAAAAGAAATTGAAGGAATTAGAATAGGCAAAGAAGAAACTAAGTTACTACTCTTTGCAAATGATATGATGATTTACTTAGAGAATCTTAGAGAATCAAGTAAAAAAAAAAAACTATTTGAGGGGGCAGCTAGGTGGTGCAGTGAGTACAGCACTGGCCCTGGAGTCAGGAGGCCTTAAGTTCAAATCTGACCTCAGATATTTGACACATGTACTAGCTGTATGACCTCGGGCAAGTTACCTAACCCTAATTGCCCTGCAAAAAAAAATTAATTTAAATATAAATAATCCAATCCTAAAAAAAAAAGTGGGTCAAAGTGAAAATTTAAGAACCAATAAATGAGCTCATTAAAGAGAATGACAACAAGGAGACAGCATCCTAAAATTTATGGGAAGCAGCCAAAAACTACTTAGGGGGAAATTAATTTCTCTACATTCTTACAGTAACAAAATAAAGAGATCAAAGAATTGCACAGGTGCCAAAATTAGAAAAATAACAAATTAAAAATCCCCAATTGAACACCAAATGGGAAATTCTGAAAATAAAAGTGAGGTTATTAAAATTGGAAGTGAAAAAAAAA
>JAQQSZ010016537.1:0-11008 GCA_028646595.1 Phalanger gymnotis
TGTGTTGACCTGTTCAGGCCTTTTTTCTGAAGGTTCCTTAATAGCATAGTGGACTATGGACTGGTGTGGGGAGGGACTTGAACCAGAGAGAACCACAGGCACGTTATTGCTATAATCAGTCAATTCATGTTTATTAAGTACCGACTATGTGCCAGTCGCTTTTTGAAGAGCTGAGGATACAAAGAAAGGCAATGATTCAGGAATAAAGTGACAAGGACCTATGTCAAAGTGGTAGCAAGTAGAAAGAGACTGAACAAAGAAATCAATAGTGTGAATATATGAGGTAAGTCTACATGAGGATTTGAGGATGGCTAGGATTAAGGGTGGCTAAGAAGAAATGAGCATACTGGAAAGCTAGATGTGTCCATTCATATATTGACAACCAAATAAAATGCTTAGAGCTAGAAGACATTCAGAAACCCTTGCCAAATCTTACCTTTACTAATTTTAATTTCTCATATTTTTTGGTGGGGAGGGCATAGCAGGAAGAGGTTTCTGAAGTACTCTAGGGTACTTTTCTGGCTTAATCTGCAACAAAGTAAAATGAGAGCTCTACTCCAGAGGCCCTCAGCAAAGATGAGGAAAAAGTTGAGGAATCAGCTCATCTTCAAGTTCCTTCTTTTCTACCATTTTCAATTGTTTCCCAAGGGACCAGAGTGAATAGAGTCTTCACACATTTATCTGGACACACACAAAGTTATATCCTGCATTAACATAACATTATGCTTCACGGCAAGGAAATTGGCTCATTGCCAATTCATATTGGATAGCAGTGAGCTCCTATACATTAAAAACAATGGCAAGTATGTGAGAGTGATTTTGTGGGGCAGGGAAATGCATGTGTCTATATATATGTGTGTGTGTGTGTGTATGTGCATGTATATATATATATATATATGTATATATATATGCATATATATCTGTGTATATATACACAGAGAGAGAAATACTAGTACAAATGTCTAAACTGAAATGTCAGATCACCTAGACCTAAGCAGCTTGTTTTTATGCACATGGAGATTCCTTATTAAGCTTTTCTCTAAAAGATGTTATATTCTGACACAGTAATTTCCTGGTACTTTTTCATGTCTGACATTGTCATTCTATTCTATTTGAAGCTGCATCATTACTGTTGCAGAACATGGGCTTATAATGGGTGATGATGCTTTGAGGTGGAAGTGGTGAAAATGAAAGTTGAAAGTCATAATACTTCTTTATCCTTGTCTTTAGTCTCTGTAATGAACATGTTCTCTTTCTTCCCTTTTCTCTCTACTTGGAGATGAATATATATACATATATATATATATATATATATAGTATGCATGTATACAAACATACACATATATGTACATATATGTATAAATGCATGTATACATATATATGTATATAATGTCACCAGTGTTTTGGTATCTGAGTTTTTATGTTTGAAATAAAACATGAAGAATAGACCTATGATTTGGCAACTAGGTGACTCAGTGGTTAGAGTACTGGATTTGGAGTCAGGAAGTTCAAATTCTGTCTTAGACACTTACAATTTGTATGACTCTGGACAAGTCACTTAATATCTGAATGTCTACATTTCCATTTCTGTAAAATGGATATAAGAATAGTGTCCACTTCTGGCATTGTTGTAAGGATAAATATCTTTACTTTCCCCACTCAAATCTAATTTTTATGTAATCCTGTTTTTAAGAAAGAAGCCTGAGTAAACAGGATCTCCAGTATTTATTTCTGACAATGTAAAGCACTTTACAAACCTAAAGTGATATATAAATGCTAGATACAAATATTGGAATAGGGAACTCCCAGATGAGGGAACTCATCTTCAGGTCAGCATCTTCTCAAAAAATTTCAATGCTAGAGAACTGCCTAAGCCATAGGCCCTCAGGCATTGAGTTGTTAAGTGACTTGCTCAGGGTCACCCAGCCAGAATGTGTCAGAGGCAAGACTTGAACACACATTGTCCTGACTTGAGAGCAGACCTCTATTCACTCACTACATTATAATTTCCTCTTTGATCTTTAACATCTTTCCAATTTCATCTTCTCGGATTGGCAACTAGTACCCTTATGTTCTAGATTCCAATTTGTCTTATATTTGTAAATGGAGCCATTATATTCTGGATTCCAATTTGGAAGATTTGACTTCCCATGAAAATTAAAGACTAATTCTTATCATTGATATTGCAGTTTTAAATTGACCACAGAATGTTAGATGCTATCTACTACATGGCAAAGATTTAATGGTTTCAGCTTTCATGTTTTTGTATATAGTCCCTGATCTGAAGATTTACCCTTTACATGGAATAGGATTACAGAAGTGTGAATCTAGAGGAAGCCTATCAAAAAAGCACATCAATTTCTATGCCAATTCACTCTGTGCAGAGCAGTATCAAGAAGTGTTTCTGTTGCTATCTGGGATTCACCCATGATAATTTTTTCTAATGATCTTTGATCTCACAAAAGTATTTTCCTTCTGTTCTACCAGAGTTTCTGAGACAGAGTTCATAGCTATTCAATACCTGTATTTAAACAAAGTGAGAAGCTATATTGCTAGGAGGCTGTACTGTTTTTTTTAAAAATTTGAATTCATAAACAATGTATAAAATCTCACCAATATTGGAAACTGTACTTTTTTGTTATTGCAAGGGAACTTCTATTCTCTCATCTTTAAAAGTTGTGGTTACCACTTTGATAAATAAATGATATTTTTAACACTTGCCCAAAGCAAAGCTAAAAATCATTTCAAGTCTTTGAAGAACTGACTACCTATTTTGTTAGTTTCTGATGTATTATCTTTGACATGGAAGGAATACACACACACACACACACACACACTCACACACACACACACACATTCTGCTTAAGGGCAGCTTTCAGAAGTTACATAATCCCAGTTATTATATACATATATGTTTCTCATCGTTGAGAGAAGTTTCATAAGTATCTCCAAAGTGAATCAAATTCCAAAGCTTAAAGGTACTAAATATAGGATTAAGTGGTATAAATACTTTTTTCATCCCAATAACTAATGATTTCAGGTTACAGTAGATAAGCATCTAGAGAGTGAATGCTGTACAGAATATTAACACCGTGAACTTATTGTCTCACAAGGCCAATCAAGAACTGTCTTATAGTCCAGGTCAACAAAAAGATTCTTGGCCTCTTTGCCTTGACCTGTTTTGGTCTTCCTACCTTCCATTCTACTTTTACATGTTTCATGATCAACAAAATAAATTTACATTTCCCAGATCCTCTTATGTGACTGTATAGACCAAAACTTAACACACTTTCTTAGAAGCTAGATAAATAGCTGACACTGATATAGACCTTTAAGTCTATACACAGATATTTTCATTAGATCTTTATAATGATCCTGTGAAATAGATATTATCATTGTTTCCAATTTACAGATGAGGAAACTGAGGATAAGATAAGTTGAATAACTTGCTCACAATCAAAAAGAAATTAAGTATCTGAAGCAAAATTTGACCTCAGGGTTTTTGGACTCTAAATCGAATGGTTTAGCTAGAATTCAAGAGTGCACAGGTTTAATGTCTGACAATTTAATCTGGAAAAAATGCATATCATCCTCTAAATATAATCTGCACTATTAACATGCTATCCATCAGTATGTTAAATCTAGTTGCTGTTTTTGTTTAGTCATGTCTCACTCTTCGTGACTCTGTGGACCACACTGTCCATTAGGTTTTCTTGGCAAAGACACTGGAGTGATTTGCCATTTCCTTCTCCAATAGTTCAAGGTAGATAGATTAAGTGATGCGCCACAGGTCACACAGCTAGAAAGTGTCTCAACCCAGATTTGAACTCAGGTCTTCCTAACTCCATGACCAGTGCTCTATCTACTGAGCCATCTACCTGCCCAATTATTTCATATAGATCTTCTTAGTTTTGCATTATTTGATTGTCCTTTCCTTCGTATTTTAATGTCTTTTGCCTTATGGCTTGCAGAACTTGTTTCTGAATTAAATTGTTAAATTTAACTACTATGTGTCTTAGAGTTTGAAGCACCCTTTTTGGGGAGCCAATCTGTGAATTACTTCAAAATTTCATTTTCTACATTCAGAAGTTATGGACAATTTTCTTCTATCATTTCCTTTGTTGTGGTGTTAAGGTTCTTTTGTCCTGTCATGTTCTTCTGGAAGACTTGTGATCCTTAGATAATCTTTACCCACACTGTTTTCAAGATTAGTATATTTTGCTTGCATAGTGAACATATTTTTTCAATGTTTTTGGTTTTTTGGCTTTCTTTTTGATGTTGTCCTTCACTTCTATGTATTTGCTTTCCCAACATATTGTTCTCTCCTTTGTTCTTTTGGTAAGACTTTCCATTGAAGATTCTAGTGTGTGTGTGTGTGTGTGTGTGTGTGTGTGTGTTTTCTATTTTCTCCTTATTTTGCTGTGCAAGTCATAAATTCTGCTTTCATACTTCTTATTTCTCTTTTGAACTATTCAGTAATAACAAGTTATGGTTCCATGTTCTCCTGAAACTCTAAACGGTCCTCTGTCTCATCAAATGTTGTGTCATTTTCCTTTGTTTTGAAGTATCTACTCATAGATGGCTGAAGTAATTTACTAGACCTGGAGATTGTATTTCCTTCTGTTGTTATTTGTTTCCTGTTGATTTTTCTGTTTATTTCCAAGGTCTTTATGTTTTCTCTTTAATGAAATCTGTGGTAATTTCAGTCTTCACACCTTTCTTATCTTTCCTATCACACCCTTTCTGACTCGTTCCACTCTGATTGTGATTTCCTTAGTGTCTGGATCTCAAATCAGCTCAGCATCCTCTGATGGTGGGCAATTCACAATGCATCATCCTAGGTCTTTGCCCTAACTGACTTTTGGGTAATCATAACTGAACCCAATTTTTTCCCTTAGGCTTTATGAAGTTCTCAATGCAGAGAACCCCTGTATATATTATACCTTGTCCTTGGGTTGTGCCATACAATCTCTATTCCTTAGTTCTTTTTCTCATATCCTCAGCTCAGAGCTTTGCAGTGCTAGTGCTATGGGGATGTCTGTCCCATTTCCAAGGTCTACCAATAATCTAGGATTGCATGCCCCAGCATTGGTTCTGCTGGTGTTAAAGGGGTATTGGCTTAGGTCTGGTTCTGCTAGCACTACAAAGTTGTCTGCTCCAGCACTGGCAGTTCAGAGTCTTATAGCACTAACACTACAGGGCTGTGGCAACCAATAAGCTTTTGCTGATGAAGGGCTGTAGATGCTTGGATATTTGTCACAGCCAATGCAAATTTCAATAGTCTAGAGCTGGGTTCTCCATGGCACTGGAAAGGAGGGAGGACCAGGGCAAAGAGGAATGTTCTCTTGTAAGTCTGTGTATTGTCCTTGGGATTGCTAGTAGAGACTTACTGATGGTATCACAAGATGTGGGGTAGAGTTTCTAAGTGAAATCAGGATTGGAAAGCATCAGTTCATGGATTTAGTTTCATTATTTTATCTTCTTTTGGCTTCTGAGTGTCCTATGTCATGGAGATTCCTGAAGTTTGTTTAACTTTGGTGCCTAAATTCCATTTTTGAGAGGTTTGAGAAGTCTTTGGGACCAGAAAAAATGTTGAGTCCTCCACCTTGTTGTTTATGTGACCTGGAAGTGGGATGAAGATTTTATGAAGAAAAAAAAATAGCTTAGTTTGGAATGGAATGATTACAACAAATAGAACATTATATAGAAACTGGTAGAAAATCATGGAGTTTAAATTATTTTACAGAAAGCGGCAACAATTCAATTTGTATGACATGCCATGTTGCATGGTCCCAGCTATTTGAGAGCTATTCTGTCTGTTTATCACATTATGATGACCATTATTATGTTCTTATAGAAGACTTCTACAAAAGAATTGCTCAGATGAGTGTAATATCGGTTCATGCCCCCAATTTACACTGACATTGATTGTTCAGGTCCTCAGATAGTGGCTACACTATTTAGGGTTCTAGGTGGTAATAATGAAAGTCAATGAGACTTTATAGTACTATTACCCATAAACCTCTACCCAGTATGCACATTTTTTATCATTAGTCATTCTTAAATAAATTTTAGAAAGGACATTTACTAAACATGTATAACAAAGACGGTTATTATAGAAACATCCCTTCAAATCAGAGGCACACACAACCCTTGCAGTATTCCTGAGATGACTGGATTCAAATCTGGAGAACATATGTGGTCAAATCGTAAATTCATAACTCTTGGTTACTAGAAGTTATGTTATCCCCTTCTTGAAGTCTTGATGAAACTCTCCATAGAAGCAGTTCTCTGTTGGACTCTGAAGACAGATGTTCTTATAGAGCCCTGAAGCTACATTGCTAAAATATGGCTAGATTAAAATGAATATAAAAGACACTGAAGGGATTCTGGGGACTAAGTTTGCCTTATTCCACTGTGGACATGCTCCTACTCTCCATCTTCACATTCTCCTTTTGATTTCATATTCGCAGATCCATAAAACTTTCCCCTAGCTTTCTACATTTACCCAGAAACCTACCTTCTGAAGCCTTTCTGACATTCCCTCCATTAGATTTGACTTACCTTAGGTCTCATTTTCTCAAGTCTCCTTGATTGTCTGCATCGAGAATCCTCACTACACTAATTCAAGTGAAAGTATTAATGGGCAATAACGAAAATAACATTGCCCTTTTCAGAGCGTCCTTTAAGACTTTGCCCTAAATAATTAGGGAATGTGGGAATTTTAGACTATTCTTGGCAAAATGGCACAGTGGAAAGATCAAAGTATACTTAATTTAGAAGAAATGAATTCAAAGCTAATGGATCTTTGTTTAAAACAACAAAAACTACCATTCAGGAAGCTAGGCAGATGTTATAGTACCCACAGGAAGATGAACATGTACATTTTCTCTTCTTCTAGTTAAACATTGTCTTTACCTGCTCTTCACATGAGGTAGTTTAAATTTCCCTCATTAACCTAAGCATTTTTCTTTATATTCACTCCAGTTTGCAACTGAGAATATCATTTAAGTTTGGTCTGACCCCTGCAGACTCCAGAGCAATTATTATTTCCTTAGAGATGAATGTTAGGATGAAATTACCTTTATATGTAATCAAGCGACACTGTTTGCTCATGTTCAGTCTGTGAACACCTAAATCTTTGATTTTTTAGATAAATTAATGCCAATACAGTTCTCCTCAGTATGATACTTAGGCAAATAATGGACCAGATTTGGACAGGGAAGAAGAGAAGAGAGAAGGGCATCGGTCCTGGGGACTTGAGGTATTGTCATGACCTCCTTGTGACAAACTTTGAACAGGCATTATAGAAATAAAATATATCTAGATAGATGGTAGCTGCAGACAATAAATGTTGCATCCACTGTGACAGCCACATTGTCCACAGATTTTCTTTTTGTTGCATCCTAGAATCTGATTAACACTAGCATCTTCAAAAGCTAGAAGTAAGAGAGCATAGAAACATTGACATAGACTGGTACTTCAGAAAGCTTGAACCACACAATGACATCAGGACTCAGATAGTGCATAATGTCTAATCTTGATTCCAGAGAATTAATTAGGAAATATGCTTAAGTTCTCTCAATAGAAAGGTGGCAGGCTATGGGTATGAGTTGTTGAATACAGACATAGTATTGGTTTATTTTCCTTAACTTTTTTTTAATTAAATAAGAAGGTTCTATAGTTGGTTGGATGGTTTAGCAAGTGGGGGTCTATTTATTAAGGGGCTTGTGCAAAAAAAGAAGCCCCAAAAGCACCAATAAAAAAACTAAAAATAAGTTTCATAGTAAAAGGAAGAGAGAGGTAGAATACTTTTTTTTTGACATTGTAGCATAGCCAAAGGAGGGTTTGTTTCTGGTTAGTTTTCTTAGGATTGGAATTACCTGCACATATGTGTAGGTAGAGTGAAGAGCCAATGAAGAGAAAAAAGAAAAAGAACAACTAAAGAAATAATAGAAAAAAAGTGGATGGTGTAAGGTCCCTGACGATACAGGAGGACATGGGGGTAAGGGGAAGAGTTAAAGAGAAGAGACAGATCTTCTGATAAACAAAGGGAAGAGAAGTAAAAAATGTGTAGACAGATTTTTTGAAAGGGACATGAGGAGAGGAAGAATTCTGAGTAGAGAAAATTTGGTTAATAGATGAGTTTTTTTCATGTAAACAGACTCGAAATGTAATTGATGGAGTATTGGTGAAACAGAATAGTTTTAAGATGGCATTTGCTTCTACAGACTGGGATAACCATCTGTTTTGTACTGTGTTGATAGTAGAGAGGTGGAGAGCTGTCGTAATGACTATCTGTAGCAGACGTCTGTTTTTCTCACACGCATTGTAGATGAGAAATTTATTTTTATTATCCTTTTTTCTTTCCAAGAATCTCAGATTATTTTGAGTTTTTCTTACATCTTCTTAAAGGATTATACCATATTTTTGTATGCATTTTAATACTATCGTGTATTTAGAACTGGATAAGACAGCAGAGATCATCTAGTCTAACTTCCTACTTTTACAGATGAGGGAATTGACAAAGAGATACGATTTTAAAATGTCAAAGATATAGTAAGTCATAACTTAGCCTCAGCTCCTCCAGCTCCATTTCCTGTTACCTTAGCAATATACCACAATTACTTATATGCAGGGAGTATTGTGAAACTCAAAGGAGATAATGGATGTGAAGTACTTTGCAAATACTAAAGTGCTACATAAATGCCAGTTATTACTATAATTATTTGTTGGCAATCATCAGGCCTCCAATCTGGTGATGACTTCATTCCCTTAGCCTTCTACTACACTCCTGCTGTGCTCAAAAAGGTTTTATAGAGCAATACAAGAGTATGCTGGTACATATAGCTCTCCAGAATTTTTAAAATAAATGTATACACACACAGATTTAAATTAATCTGTATTATTAACATTTTCTTAAATCTAGAAAATCAATAAACCAATAAATCAAACATCAATTTGTAGTGATTACTGATTTCTTTAAGTCAGTTAGGGTTGATTCCAACACACAACTGGTTATATGCTGCTTCTTTCATCTTCAACCCCTTTAGTTCTCTTTGAAATCACATTTTTAAGAAATACCTTTTCTTTTCCTTTCTTTCTCACAGGGATGATTTGTAATTTTGTAGTTGGAATTTTATACATACATATGTGTGTGTACACATATATACACACACATATGTGTGTGTTTATATATATATGGAGAGAGAGAGAGAGCGAGCTAAATACATGGGCATAGGTATATATCTACATGTATGTCTATATAGATATATGATAGATATATGTAGCTATAGGTATGAGTATAGATAGAGAAAGCACAATTAGATTGATATAAATAATCTCACATATTTAATTAGTTCTATTATCTCTCTAAATTCCTTGTCATTGGGTCTTAATTACCTTTTCTCTAACCTTTTTGAAATATGCTTTCTTCAAGTTTAAGGTATATGTTTAATTGTATCCTGTATCCTCTTTCTAAATCATCATAAAGACATATAAGTGTGACATGGCCATTTTTTTCCCTCTCAGTATTGCTATCATAACCATCAGTTGTTTTTTTTATTGGCTAGAATAAATAAATCATTGTTCTTTTTTCTGTCTTTTAAGAAATGCAGTTATTAAACAAAGTCAAACATTTGATGTAGATGTTTTTGCATTTGGCAAAGTAAGGCCATCAGTGTATGTCCCTTGGTTGATCCCTACTCTATTAGTTTTGTGACCTGCATTAGGAGTGCATTATTGCATGCTGTCATCATGCTAAGTGGTCAGCACCTTACTCTTAGAACAATTAATTCTGCATCTGTTCTCTTTTCTCTATCCTAAAACACTCTAATACACTTGATTCCAATATCTGTGTATTTCCATACAGGGGTTTGTATTCAAAATGGGAAATGGGTCTAATCTCATCCTTTTTATAATTCATATAATGCATTTAAACTTTCTGGAAACATTGGTAAATTACATTTATTTATTGCATCGTATTTGTTCATTTGCCTTCTTCCTCAGTAAAAGCATTTATGAATGACAATACATAGTGTTTCAAACAATCCATCATAAAGGTTTATTCTCACAATGAATACTTAAAGAATTTGTAGTTGAGCATTCCAACATTATAACTGTGTAAGCACAGACAAATTGGATTGGGATTGGAAATGCAGATTGGTTTGATTCACAGAGGGTCCATATACTGCTAAATAAAATGGCAAGACAGACACTTTCAAACTCCCCTCTCACAGTCTTCCACTAAGTATGAAGATTCACTCTATTCTACTTAACCCTATGCTACTACATAGGTCTAACCTATTTTAATAGCAATATGAGAGACGTAAGTGAAATTCAAAGAATATATTAAGTAGTAGATTGGTTATTGAAATATAAATTAAAGAAATATGTTTACTTTTTAAAAATTGAAAATAGCAAATTTAGATTTTTGTAGGATATGAAATATGTGGTAAATATGTTAAAGATACTTTAGCCTCACCTTTAGATTGGCATTTTTATATGTTCTAGTCATCTGACATTTTCTTCTCCCTCCCTTCTTTCCCTCTACTAAAATGTATTTTTGTGCCTTTTCATTTGGTGTAATTTACCCTTTTCTACTACCTCCTTACATCCTCTCTCAAAGCCCTCCCTTTACATCTCTTAATCATGTTTTTTTATCCTTATATCAGTTATTTTATATAGACATTCACAGTCTATGTGTATCCCTTTCCATTGTCATAGTAACTGTACTATTCTCAAGATTGACATATATATGTATATATAAAACATACATAAGACAATGTAATTCTATATAAAGATACAAATAATTTGCCCTTATTGATTAATAAGATTTCTGGGGGTTTTCCCCCCTGTTTACCTTTTTATGTCTCTCTTGAGATTTGTATTTGGAAATCAAATTTTCCATTGAGTTCTGGCCTTTTCATCACGAAGGTCTGGAAATCCCATATTTCGTTGAATGTCCATCTCCTTCCCTGAAAAATTATGCTTAATTTTGCTGGGTAGT
>JAQQSZ010016538.1:0-11007 GCA_028646595.1 Phalanger gymnotis
TAGAAAATAAGATGCACAGGCAATGGGGCATAGAGATTTATCTTGCCCTACGAGAAAGGAAGGGAAAGGGGGATGGGAGGGGAATGGGGGGACGGAGGGGAGGGCAGACTGGGGAACAGGGCAACCAGAGTGTACGCCATCTTGGAGTGGGGGGGGGAGGAAATGGGGAGAAAATTTGTAATTCAAATGCCTGTGAAAATCAATGCTGACAACCAAACATGTCAAAAATAAATTAAAATTAAAAAAATAAAAAAAATTTAAAAAAATAAAAAATAAAATGTTAGCAAAGGATTAGAGCAACTTATCACAAGAATAATGCACTGTAATCCTGTAGGATTTATCCCAGGCATGCAAAGCTGGTTCACTATGAGGAAAATTATCAGTATAATTGATCGTATCAACAACAAACTAGCAGAAACAATATAATTATCTCAATAAATGCAGAAAAAGCTTTTGACAAAATGCAACATTCATTTCTATTAAAAACACTAGAAAGCATAGGAATAAATGTAGTCTTCTATAAAATTATAAGTAGCATCTACCTAAAATCACCATCAAGCATTATATGTAAGGGGGATTAGCTAGTGTATTAGTAAGGCAATAAACACAACATCAAAAAAAAAAAGTTGGACATGATGATGTCCCCCAAGTTTCCTTCAAGCTAACTTTAAGTCTATGATCTTGTAAGAGGAGGAGAGGGAAAGGATTCCAGGCTTGCACAAAAAAATACAAAGGAGGAGACAGAATGTCATGTTTAGGGAATACCAAGTAGCATCACTTAATATTCTGAATACATTTTGTACTGTGTACATGTTGCTTTTCCCCACTAGAATGTAAGCTCCTTGAGGGAAGGGGCTATTTTGGGAGGGTCTTTGTATTGAAAAGGTGCCTGGAACAGAGTAGGTGCTTAATAAATGTTTGCTGAATGAATAGAACACTTGTCTCAAGAGTAAGAAAAATTCTTCTAATGACTATAAATATCTTTGCTGGCTACATAGTCAAATTAATCCCTGGAGCAGAGTGTAGTAGGTGTGTCTTATCTTGACTACTTTGCACAGCTGTTTTGAATCTGCACATCTGTTGAGAATTCAGCAGATTTATCATTGCCAACAATTACCAACAGACAGAAGAAAGGTTCCTGTTGCAAGCTGGATCTTTCCACAACTGATTTTGATAAAAAACGCCCCCAACTAAAGGGTAGGAAGACATTCTCTCAGTTGGAGTGGAGTTCTGTCTGTTCTGAAACAAAATGGTGGCCAGCATGTTTTCAAATAGGCATGTGTGTCTTTGGTCAATTTCAACACATTTCAATGGCATATGGTACATAAATAATGGGAGAGATGGGGTTGCACTGAATGTGGCAGTTTCCATAAATACTAGTTACATACTAATCATGAGATTAAAAAAATAAATTGCATATGCTGTCAAAATGGAGCAATGTCAGAATTATAGGCTTGTGAGGTATCTTGACCAATCACCCAGCCCATCACCATGCTTCTATTATACTTGTCCATTATATCCTGTCAACTGTGAGTCCCCGGGGCCTGCTTCTTTATCTGCCAACAACTCTCCATTATCCAAGCTAGTGGAGGGAAGCTTTAACAACAGAAATAGGAAATGATGGATTATGCACCTGGGATTTTCTTCATAGCATCTGAATCCTAGAAATGGAGGTCACCTAACCAGAGAGCTGAAGACTGGAAAAAGCCGCCTTGCCTTGTGAATTCAGACTGCCCTCTTCAGTGCTCATCCTCCACTTACCTTGTCCCATCAAACAACAAGGAGCTCACCAGAGAGACAAACACGATATGAATAGCTGTGGGGCCTTAAGCAGTCCTCAGGAAAGAATGCTGCTTTCACAATTGCTGTTTGGAGAGTGGTAGCCAATGGTTCTCCATTTCAGCTGAGAAGAGGAGAAAGACTGTGAGTGCAGCAAAAGGCTTAAGTTGGACAAAAGGAGAAGACATCTACTTAATTTCCCAATAGGGTTGAAGTGGCTTGAAGTCTTAGTCCAAGATTCCAAGTATAGTTTACATGATGCTGATAGAGAACCCAGGCAGGATGCCATGCTTGCTGCCCTGAGTGGCAGAAAGGTCCATAATACTCTACAACGAGCTGTTCAGTCAGCATCTATGAAAAAAGATGGGGCCTGGTCAGCTTAGGCATTCCAAACTCTCTGAACATCCACACAGCCATGATTTAGTTCTTTTTCTGTCTCCCCCTTAGTCAACTGCTCCCCCATAGACCTAGAGCACTCCCAGGGGCTGTTTCTTCCTCTGGAGAGACCACCTGACAAGTGGATGTTTTGGTATTCATCTCTTGTCTGCTCCCAGTAGCTGCATATCCCTCCCCCTCTGTCCCAGTAAGATAGTGGGCTTATGGTAAACATATTAATTAATTACTTGAGCTCTCTTGTGAGGAGCTAGGAGACAGAGCTCCTGTCTCTGCCTCGTTATTGTGCTGGCGAAGAAATCGTGTGGCTGATGTTACGACTCATTTTCTCCATGACTGACGATGGCGGCCCAGAGTGCCACACTGTGCATATGAATCAGGCAATGTTCCCCTGGCATCAAATGCCAGGTAATCCATCTTTTGCTTGGACTTCTATAAATGGCAAAGCTAACTTTCCTTGCTTGTTGTATTTCCTAGGAAACCCCATTCTTTATTGGCCAAGGACTGGGGGTTTGGGTTAACCAGAACTGCCCCTCCATTCAAACCTCTCTAGTTTACAGTAGGGCTATGAGCCACCTGGGAGTCCACCCCCATCCTGCCACCCGACTCTGTTGTACACAACCAAAATGAGATATATGGCCTTTAACTCTAGGGTGAGACTAGCCCTGGGGAGCAACAAGGAAACTGCAAAATAACCCATGGCAGGAATAGATGCTTTGGAAAAGGAGCAGCAGTGAGTAGACCCCGGGGAAAGTAGTGGGAGGGAGTAGCAGTAGTCTGCCATCATGGGGATTCTTCTGATCTACTGCATGGAGTTTGCCAACCCTGATTCAAAAACAACCCAATCTGGATGCACGGATAGGGGTGGTTCCACTTTGTTATTTCATCTTTGCTTAAGTCCCAGCCTCGGGTTCAGAGAAAAAGCCATGGTTCTCCCTAGGCTGATGTTTTTTAATGACTCCCAGGAAGGGATGGGGGGAGAGGAAGGATCAGGCTGAGGCAGAGAGTGGATCCTAGTGTGAGCTGGCACTCCCCCCAATTCCCGATTCTGCTGGGGACAGAAGAGCTGTGTGTTCTCCTCATGTCACAATGAAATATGGGTTATGAGGAAGCAGCTAGATTAAAAAACAGTCTTGGTGCAATGACAAAAGGCATTGTGTCTGTGCAAGTGAGAAACCTGTGGACTGTGCTAGACCCATTATATGGTCGTGACTGCTCTCTAGAGTCATAACTAGCATGGGAAAAATGGGACTTTTCCTCAAGGGTGCTGGCAAAGGGGGACACTTCCTCCTTGGTGGGGGAAAACTTCCTTTTTTATGGGATTCACTTCACCAGTGATTCACCTTGTAATCCTTGGCAAACACAGGGAGCAACTACCCTTGGGAAACTTAGTTGGGCTGGAATGTGGGAATGGGTCATCTGCTTTGAGTAAAACGGTGTTCTGTGTAGGACTGTCTTCATGTGCCACTCAGAGTCCATTCACCCCCAACTGCATTTACCCTAGTGGAGTTTCAACTAGTTAGAGCAGCTGCCCTTCCCTCCCCCATTCCCTTCTCCCTGGGACTCCTACTGGCTGCTGCATCCCAACTACTGCCTATAAACAGAGATGAAGAAGAAACCCAAGACAAACACAGATGCGCACCTGGACAGGATGGGTACTGTAGGGGGTGAAAGGAAACTTTATTGATATTCAGTGACAAACAAATGCTTCATCATAGCATGAGGTTTTTCAGATCACTGGGCGTGGGGGTGGGGAAAGGGGCTGTGCTGGTGGAAGAGTGGATCGTGGGAGAGGGTACAGAAAGGCAGAGGGGACAAGTCCACAGGATCCCATGGCGGTTGGTCAACCCCTTAACCCTCTTCTCTCCAAGAATCTGGCTTGAAGGCCAGACAGATAAAAACTCACGTGAGATCTCAGCTTCATCTATAAGGCACAGTGAAATGACAGGAAGAGACCTGGCTAGCCAAGGGAACTTACTGGATTGAAGGGAATCCCTTACTGGGTCTGGCTAAGATGTCACCTCATCAAGGAGCATGAAGCAAAAGCCCCAGAGGTTAGCTTCCTGGTGGTGGATCTGTTCCTGAAGGAGGCTTAACGGGGCTGCTGGTGCTCTTGTTCTATTGTCCCTAATGGGGTATTCCCTAAGGAATGGGCTCATAGATGCCATCAATTAGCTTCTGGGGTGATTGCCATCTGTTGGGGCCAAAGAAATAACCTAGGAAAGAGGACAGAGGAAGAGAGGAGGCCCTGGAGATAGCTGCATGCACTGCTCTGCAGTCATATCTGGGGAAGCGACAGATGGTGATGTATATATATCAAAAACGAGGGTGACAGGATTAGGTCAAGCTGGACAGGAAAGGATATTTGGGACATCAGTGGGGGTGAGACAAATGGAATCTAAAAAAGCAAGGCCACTTGCTCTAACTTCATCCTCTTAAAATCACTTTGAAAATGAGGGATATTTTAAACCTTTGGGGTGGGCACAAGGGGGTGGGGAGGCAGGGGGCAGCAGGCTAAAGCTGTCGTGGCTTCTGGGTTGCTTAAGGCACCGGGATTCCAACGAGGCAGGATGGCTTAGGTGATCGTCTGGCGGCTGAAGAGGTCGAGAGTCACCGAGCTGAGGAACACGGGGATGCTGTCCTGCTGCAGCAGATGAAGGTCGATGAGCTCGCGCACAGTGTGGGAGAACTCTGTCTCTAGAAGTTGCATCTTGGTTCTTGAGGGGTTAGAGGCCTGCAGGGAAAGCAGAAAAGAGAGGAAGGGAAAGAAAGGAGAGGAGAAGGGAGAGGGAAGGGTAAGTGAGAAGGAAGGTTGGAAGAAAGGTGAGATGGGAGAAGACATGGACAAAAAGATGAAGAGGTAAAGAGAAGACAGGTGAGGGGAGGATGGGAAAAGAGGGAAAGAGGAGGTTGAGTTTGGGCAAGTAGTGGAAGAGGAGTGAAAAGGGAAGGAGGGAAGGGATGGAAAGGAGAGGTGAATATAGGGAAGAGAGGAAGGAGAACAGGTGAAGAAACAAAAAAAAGAGGTAAGAGGAAGGGCAAATGGAGAGGATGGAGAAGGGGTGAGGGGGGAAAGGGCAGAAAAAGGGGGAGAAGATAAGGAAATATGAACAAATAAAGAGAGGGCGAGGAGAGAGGGGAGAGGAAAGATATGTTAGTATGCTGGTAATGTCTTTCTTTCCTCTCAGTTGTGATGGAACACTGCCTTTCCCTCACCACAGAGTCATCATTTGCGTAGATCACAGCCTAATCAAGGGAGCGGTAACCACTGCCAAGCAGGTGTGCAACACAGAGTCTAACTGGACCATTATTATTAAACTTCTGCATTTCCAGGATCTCTAAACAATCCCCGCCTGTGTGAACCTTGCCTGCGTAATGAGTTGCCTGGTGGCAGGAAGGGCATCTAAACTGCCTCAAGAAGGGAAAATGCAGTTTCCAAGGGCTAAAACATTAACAGGTGCCAATCCAGGCAAGAAACACAAATCCGGGCTGCTCTGGGGAGGCTTCTTTCCTGGGAAGCTGAGCTCAGCCAAAGGAAATGAAGTTCATTTCAATTCATAGACTGTTGGCACTGAAAGGGACCTTGGGGGATCACCTTGCCCAGCCTCTTCACGCACCAGGGGAGGAAGATGGGGTCTGGAATGAAAAAGCATCTTGCCCAAGGTCACACAACTGTCCTGAGCCAGGACTAGACCTCAGGATTCCCAGCTCCTAGCCCTCTCCATTTTCCTCTACCCCATACTCAATATACACTTGTTCATTGATAAAACCTAGGACTGCTTGTAACTCTGCAGATCTGAATGAAGACAACTGCATCCCAGGATGCCCTAGGAGGTTCTAGGAAGCCTAAATGCAGATGTGAGCAGGACAAGGATTAGCTCCACAGCTCTCTCATTGCCAGATGCATGAACAATTATGTTCTAAGACATAAAAAAGCAAATATTTTCTTCCCTTTCATAGGAACGAATCCCAACAACACTTCCAAAAGTCCCCTTTTCACCCCTCCCCCTCCCCTGGCGCCACCTCCTTAAAGTCCAAACTCCTCAGCCTGGTATTCCAAGACCTCCACTATCTAACCCATACCTACCTTTCTAGACTTCTTCCACGTTTTCCCTTCTTATACTATTGTACTAAAAACGCCCTTCTATTCCTTGACTGCTTCATGCATTCTAGCTGTTGTTTGATCCAGCTCTGACAGTAAATCTTTGAAGGCAGGTACCACAGTCAAATGGATCTTACACTTCATCAGTGTGGATGTTCCCTCCAACAATGCAGATTGTGACCCCTTTCTGCTCACTCAGATTGCCTGGTTCCTGTTCAAGTCCTCTCCTGAGCCCCTCACAAGTGGTTTGGCTAACCTGACTTGTTGGAAGCCTTCCTTATGTTCTGACATCCCAAGAATGCCAGCAGAGTGCTCAGGCTGTCCACTATGGCACACGGCAAGTCCGTTTTCTTTTTCCGTTGTACATTTATTTCCCTTACACAACCTTTTACTATCATTCTTTGAAGTTCCTCATCTGTTACTCTGTGGCTGGCTCACACCCACTAAATGTCTCTTCAGTGCTCTGTGTATGACACTCATTTTTTATTTTTTTCCAAACTTCTATGCTCCATATCTCGAAACTATATGACACTGCTGGTAAAATATTTTAAAAGATGTACCTTTTCTGAGAGAAGTTTGGGGTCATTAAAGGAACTGGGCAATTTCCCTGGTAAATTCTGGGTCCGACTCATTGACCATTTGTATTGTCTATTCCATATGATCAAGTTTTATACCCACAGACACACAGATATACAGTTATATGGACATGCAGGCTGTCAATCCAACTTCATGTCATAATCTACAGATATTTTTATCCACTTGGTCTTTCCTGTGTAGATGGTTAGGACAAATTTTTTTGAGTAGTTGCAGATTTGTTCTAGGAGACTCTGAAATGTTCCCAAACTTGATGCAACTAGAATAATGCCATCTGCAAATATGAGTATCTAGGGGATCTCATCTTCTATAGAGAATCCCTCTTTAATTTAGACCCTATGTTGGACTTTTCCATCACAGTGGTGAATACATTTAGGAACATTTTCCCCTGACTTATGCCTCTTATGATGTCTGTGATCAGAGAGAGCGTCATTGAAAAAGGTTACTTCTGTCATATTTTTTCAAGGAATACTAAATGGTTTTGATGTATGGAAGTGAGATGCTTTGTTGGAAGAAGACCTTCAAGATAACATTTTGCTCTACCTAATCAAATACTTTTGCAGCAATAAGCAACCAATAAGCACAATACAATCTTGTATTCTCTAAGCCTTTTAATCAATTTGCAAAATGGTACATTGTTTGCAAAAGTCTTAATACCATCCTTGACGATGCCTTAGTATAGATGTAGATGGTGCTCATGAAATTTCTGTATAGCTATGAAAGGAGGTGTATCTATGACAGTGGCTACTCTTGTTCTATTGGTGGCTTTTTTATTTACAGTTTATTTTTCTCCATACTTTTGATATATTTCCCTCCTTCAGATGCCTTGTGAATTGATCCTTCAATGTTCTTATAATTGTGTCAACTCCAGCATGAATCTCCTTTATATCAAGTGATCCGTCTCCCCCATTTTTCTTTTCCTTAGTCCTTTTTTTTTTTTTACCACCTCTATGAATACATTTGTGACTGTGATTTCAGAATCCAAGTATGGTAGCTCTACTATCCCTGATAGTGGAAATTGTTATAAAAACATTTGCAGATCTTTTGTACCTTTTTCTTGTTTGTGGACCTCCTTCCATTTTAGTTCTTAAATGCCCTAGGGATGATTACCTAGTTGTCTTGCTAAACATGCTTTAAATTAGCTTTACAAGGGGCATCTAGGTGGGGCAGTGAGTAGAGCACTGGGCCTGGATTCAGGAGGACCTGAGTTGAAATCTGACCTCAGACACTTGACACATTTACTAGCTGTGTGACCTTGGGCAAGTCACTTAACCTCAACTGCCTTGCCAAAACAAACAGAAAAAATAAATTAGCTTTACATTCTACTTCTCTGTGTTTTATGAGGCAATGTTGGTCATAATCTTCCATTATCTTTCTTCATAAAATTTAAAAAATAATTTAATTTTCTAAACTGCCACTGCTTTTGGTGGCCCTCTCTCTGGTAGGCAAGGATGCCAAGTGTTTGTTGACAGTAGCTTTTTAGGATCTTTTGGTCATCTTGTTATAACAGTTATACTTACACCGATTAAACTTTTGTACAAAATTATTTTAATTGGTTTTGATGTCATTTTTGCTGTTCTCTGCCCATTTTTCATTATTAGTAAATTGTTTAAATAGGTCAGGATTGAGTTGTTTCACTTGCAAGTCCTATCTTTTTCTCTTTATTATTTTTTTCTTTTATCTTTATACTTGTTTTAGTCTAAGGCAGGGAAGACTCACAAGTTACAGGTAGACTGTGTTTTCATGGGTTCACAGAGATACTTTGTTTCCCTTCCTTCCTTTCTTCTTAACATACTCTAGTTAACTTCTGACTGAACTGACAGAAAGTTGCTTGAGGTGAACCACAGGATCATAGATTTAGAATTAGAGTGGACCCTACTGATCACCTAGGTCAGGGGTGGGGAACCCCTCAAGGCCCTCAAGTGCAGTCCTTTGACTGAATCCAAACTTCACAGAACAAATCACCTTAATAAAAGGATTTGTTTTCTAAAACTTGGACTCAGCCAAAAGGCCACACCCAAGGACCTAGAAGGCCACGTGTGACCTCAAGGACACAGGTTCCCTATCTGTTACCTAGGTCAATCCTTATTTTACAGATCAGGAAACTGGCATTCAGAGGGGTGGAACACTGGTCCATGGTCATATGGGTTGTATGAAGCAGGGGCAAACTTTGAACCCAGGTCCTGTGCTCTTGTCTATACTTCCTTGTTTTTCCCCTTATTGAGAAGTGATACAATGTAATAAATCTCTGGGACCATAGGCATATCTCTCCGGGCCTCAGGTTCCTCAAGTGTCCTCTCAGGTCTCGCCTTGATCCAGCTTTGTGGTTCGGATTTCTGGCCCAGCACCTTCCCCCTAAGAGGATTCAGAGTTGGAAAAACCCTGAAGGTCATTCTACATGAGGAAGTCGAGGCTCAGAGAGGGGACGGGACATTCTCAGAGGACGGCATGAGCACCCAGATGTTCCAGCTTCAAGCTGAGGCTCGGAGAGGGGTCGGGACATTCTCAGAGGACTGCATGAGCACCCAAATGTTCCGGCTTCAAGCTGAGGCTCAGAGAGGGGTTGGGACATTCTCAGAGGATGGCGTGAGCACCCAGATATTCCGGCTTCACGTCTAGTGATCTTTCCACTACGCTGCAGAATGGGCACTTACTAAATGCTGCCTCACTCTGACTTTGCTCTCCCCGCCGGTGGGCTTCCAAACCCTCTGACTCTGAGTCAAGGCTGGGGTGAGAAGGAGCATGATAAAGGTATGGTAGGGGAACAGGGAACACATCCGCCATGGTGGCGATCACGCTGCTCATAACCACCTTGGGAAACTGGTAGTGTATCAATAACACAGCTCCATTTTACAGAGAGATCAATGCGATGACTTGTCCAAGGTCACACAGAGTAAGTGTTCAAGTCAGGATTCATCAAGTAATCAAGGAAAGAAGATCTTAGGTGTGGCACAAGAATTCCTGCTGATGTATATATTAGCATATACAAACTGACCTAGCCGGCCAATTGTTTTATAGCTCTGGGAGAACTTTTTTTGTGGATGTGGAGAAGGATGGTGGGAGGTTGGGGGGAGGAGCAGGGAACTTGAAATCCCCAGGACTTCAGGATACTGGGGGGTAACTGTAGTTCCCTGGCCCGGCCACAAGGTGTCACAGTGACCTTGTACAGAAGTCAACAATAAATGGAATTTGGCCCGAAAGTCTGGAGGCTGTTGCAGAGTCCAGGAGACTCTCGGTGGAGGGTGGAATGATGACAAATCCCCAGATTAGTAACTCACTAAAACATGCTTAGGAATAAGCATCTCCGTTCAGCCTACTCAACCTTTAACAATTGGCTCAAATACCATTCCTCTCAAGAAACCTTTACTTGATCCCCTCTGTCAAAGCTTCTTTCTCGAGTGACCTGACACAGCATTTTGTCTGCACCTCTCTTACCATGCTCCTGTGCTCTCCCTAGTTACTAGACTGGAGACTCCTTGAAGGCATTTCTTTCTCTCTTTGTCTCCCCACTACTTGGCAGAGTGGTAGACCTAGTGGGCACTTTAATTTTTAATGAAAGTAGGTTAAATTTACTTTAGTCTTAGCTTCATTACTAGACTGTGAGCTCTGTGGGGGAATGAAACATTTCCTTCATATTTTTGCGTCTCCTTCCTCTGCCCCTAGAATTGATTACATCGCCTTTTGTGTGACACATATTTAATAAATATTGAATGAATAAATATTTATTAGACACTCACTATGTTCAAATTAGTGTGCAAAGCAACAGACAAAGAGAAAAGTCAGTCTCTGCCCTCAAGAAACTCATCTTCTAACGGGAGAGAGAACACATAGAGAAGGTTCAGGCTGCAAAGTCAGATGGAAGGAAGGGTCCCCTGGTCCTGGGGGAAAGCAGCAGTGTTGAATGCGTGCTCATATATCCGAGCAATAGAAAGAGAGACAGAGAGAGAGAGGGGGAGAGAAGAAGAGTGAGGACAGGATGGAGAGAGAGACAGAGAGAGAGGAGACAGAGACAAAGAACGCAAACGCATAGTAGGAGCTACAGGCAATTACAGAGCTTCTCACTACTGTAAAGAGCATCTGATCTGGGTCTCAACACTGTTCTAGTTTGATTGCCTGAGGACCCATTTCTTTTTTTTTTT
>JAQQSZ010016539.1:0-11007 GCA_028646595.1 Phalanger gymnotis
GTATAATTTTCTCACCTTTCTTTTTCTGTCTTTCTTTCCTTCCTTCCTTCTTTCCTTCCTTCCTTCCTTCCTTTCTTTCTTTCTTTCTTTCTTTCTTTCTTTCTTTCTTTCTTTCTTTCTTTCTTCCTTCCTTCCTTCCTTCCTTCTTTCCTTCCTTCCTTCCTTCCTTCCTTCCTTCCTTCCTTCCTTCCTTTCTTGCAATTCAGCTAATATGGAAATGTTTTGCATGATTTCACATGTATCGTATATAATGTATTAATTGTCTTCTCAATCAGTGAAAGGGAGGGAGGGAATTAGGAACTCAAAATTTAAAAAAGAAAAGGATTTTTAAAATATTTAATTAAGGAAAATATGTAATGGTTGATAGAATAAACATTATTCATGTTATCTATATGGCATAAATGGTTGTAGTGCAAAAGAACCACATGTATTAGAAGATAAATGCTATTTAAAACATCATAAAATATGAAGTACTATGTAAATTCCTCTTTCTTCAAATAGTAATATAAGTAGTTGGCACAGTAATTGAATTTTAGGTAGGTTCTAGCACATTGATATATGATAAGGACAAATACATGCTATATCAGCACATGAGGATTTATTATTTGCTATTTTGCAGTTTATGTTGGGGGCAGTCAGGTGATACAGTGGATAGAATACCTGGCCTAGAGTCAAGATGATTTATCTCCTTGAGTTCAAATCTTGCCTCAGACTGTTACTAGCTGTGTGACTGTGGACACGTCATTTAACCTTGTTTCTCTTAGTTCTCTCATCTGTAAAAAGAGCTGGACAAGGAAATGGTAAACCACTCCAGTACCTTTGCCAACAAAACCCCAAATGGGGTCATGGAGAGTTGGACACAAATAAAAATGAAAATGACTGAAAAACCACAAAATTTTATGTTGATTCTATCATCAAAAGAAGTGTTATTAAAATGCCTATACTGCATTTTAAAAAATTTAAAGTTATTTTTACATCTGAGCAAATGACTAGAGAAATACAACTTTGAAAGAAGATAATCCATAGATAAGCCGAAGTGAGGATAATCCAATTGAGGAGGAAGTAACAATGTTTTAATTTCATTTATTTGTTTTCACTAGTGAAGTGGTAGCTATCTTATGAATTACAGAGAGTTTTATCCCTATTTCTTCATAAAATGTTCCCATAGACAGTGCCAGAAAGTAGGTATAATTGTATTTATTTGAAGGAAGTTTTTAAAGTAGATTGCTGTGTACAACATTTAGGGAATGGCAATTTATCCTTCATAACTGCTTTTGCCCTCCTTTTCATCACCATTTTGAATGATACAATTTCACTGAAATTCATCTTGAAACCATTTCCTAGTCTGAGGCTTAATTTTTATTGGTATAAAGCCTTGATCTCTAAATGTTTCAGCTGCTGCTGCGATATGTGCTTGGTCTATATGACATTTGCTTTTCCAGAGAAGCACCGCTATGTTTGGAATTGTGTTTAGACCAGAAGTAATATACATAGACTATGTGTTTCATCTTTCAACATATGGCTCAGAAATGTAGTAAAATAGATTGCTATGCCTTGTAGGGACAGAATTGTTTTCTTGGAATTATTAACCTAAAAATTAGCCTTAAAAACAAAATTGACACAATTCTGGTTTACATAAATTGATTTAAAATTGAATCTATATCACTCATACACAAGGTCAAGAAATCCTGATAATGGTGAATTCTCCAGGCTTCCATTTTATTGAAGCAATGATATTTAATATTTGAGTTCTTTAGCGGATTGATGATTAGGAATAGAAGTGATTTTCCTCCTGAGCTTTATGGAAGATCAAGTACTTTGGGGAAATTTAACAGCATTGGTTAAGACAAAATACAGAAGTCAGCATTCTAAAAATTTGAGGAAATGCATAATCTTGGAGCTTATCAACCAGGAAAATAGGTGTGCTTAATGTTCTGTTTCATAAAATTGCAATCCTTTTTGCATATTAATGGAGATTGAAGCTGTCTTTGTTATTTATCATTGTAAGAGAGCCTCCCCATGATGCCATTTTGAAGTTGCTTCCATGCCATGAATGAAGGATGAAACTCATCAATGAGATAATGACATATTGCAGGAATTTGAAATAAACTTTGTAAGATGACAGAGAGGGATGTGATTTATTGAAATGTTAAATTATATAGATCATGCTCCATGGAGACCTCAGTGTATCAATCAGTCTAGTGTTCATTGACCATCTAAGGTACAATGGAGACATAAAAATATCCTAAATAATTGCTCGTATTTGTATAATTATGTTTTTTGGACTGACCTATGATTTCACAGGTACGGGAAACTTTCAGTAAGGAAACTCCATCAAGCCAAGCTGAGCAGTACTTGATATCTAAAAAGCAGAGTTTTAGCAAGTTCCCTCTGGTCACTGAGAGGCTAGCCTTTAAAGTTAATAAGTGTTCTACATTAATGAAATTGTTTGGCACTATATTGCTTTGAAATCCAAAGTGACTGAATTGAAGGATGACTCCAGAAGAAGGCATTTAGATGAAGGTTTGTGATCAAAAGTAAATAAGAGATTTATAATGTATTGAAATGAGTAGAGGTCATTGATGAGACCACTGAGATCAAGTTGGTTGATGTCTTCAACATACTAAGGAATGTCGTGATGTGGCATCCTATTGCCTATTGAATAAACCCCAAGTTCCCTTATAGGATTGGCCTTTCAGTTACAGTATTATTTCCACAAATTTCTCCAGACTCTCTGGGTTGTGGTGAGAGATGAGAGATATCTGGAGTATTGTGAAGGGTGGATGAGAATTGTATACTTATAATAAGAATTCTGTCTAGGATCCAGCTAATAAATTATGGGAACCAGATATAATAATGGCCCCGCTCATACAGCTGAGATAAGAAAAACTGAAAAGAGACTATGTCAAAGAGAATGCAAATGACATGGAGCACAGACCAGCATACATCCAAGAAGAGTTGGTTTGGAGATAGGGGTGAAAATAGTTACTAGAGGAGTCTCTTTCATATCTTAGTCTGCCATTTATTCTAGTTATGAATACACTTTGTGTAATAATGGGGTCCTATGGTATAAGCCCAGTCTGTAAATTTGTGGAGCAGAAATCAATTGGAAGCTAGAATAGGAGCTCCATAACAGTCATAGAAAAGTGAACAGAAAATGGCAGCAACTGGAATTTGTCTGATTCCCAGGTCCCCCCCACTTTCTAGTCAATGGCACTTTGGGAAGTTTTGATTGAAAAAGAAGGAAGATGCTTTCTACATCTCAGTGGGCATACCTGATAGAGGAGTGTGGGAGTGTGAGTCCAAAGCCCCACATATTTCGGGGTAAATTCCCAGGCTTGGGGCATTCCTAGAGACAGATTTGAGTTATCTGATTTGAAGAGGGTAGCTGTGGGCACCCAGCCCATGCAGCAGTTATTTTAACATGTATGTTTATACTTTTTGTTTCATTGGTAAGACCTGTAATACAGTTCAACCATGCGTGTTCCACAACTGTGTCTGTTCCATCCTGTCTTTCACAAGTGATTAATGTTTGTTTAAAGGTAATTTAAATGAAGATAGGTAGAATTTTCTTGTGGGTGGGTCTGAACCAAAAGTTTCCTTAGATAAATCTATACAAACTACATGGCTAGATTAGTGAGATGTGTGTAATGCACAAAAAAGGTGGAAGCAGAGGATAGAGACAGATAAAGATGCTTCTTTCTGAGGGGTCGGTGTTTCCCTAAACACCTATTGGCGTTGTGTAATATAATTATCATGTTGACCATGGGATGGAAAATCCCAGCTATCAGCAATGCAGAGGGTTAGGTAATAGATTAGCAGTATACCCTCAAGGTTAGATAATATGGAGTGAAATCCATCAGGGGAAGAAGATATGAAGGGGATAAAAGGTCAGGATCAAATAGGTTTAGCCCTGAGCCTAGACATCTGCTTGTTAGTTATTACATTGTAAACGTGTACATGTATTTGGATTCAGATATAGATTTAGCTACAGCTGTACATATAGATGTAGGTATAGAGAAGCAGCATGGCACGGTAGATAGAAAACTAGCTTTGGAACAAGTCAGACCAGAGTATAAGAGTCATCTTGGACTTTACTGGCTATGTGACACTGGGCAAGTGACTTAATCTCTCAGTGCTCTGATCAACTCTTCAAAACTCACGATTCAGAGATGGTGCTAACATATATTGGCAGAATTTCTTTTCCAGAAGATCACTACTCCGGTGAAATCACACGTCTGTTCTCCATCTATATTGGTAATTGTATTGATAATGATAGAGAGGAAGATGTGGTATACTTTTTGCCTGATATAGGAAGCTCCCCATGAGAAACCCCCCTCATTGCCTCATCTTGGGCCTCATCTGCCAATGTAGATCAGCAACCATTCAGTAATTTGTAGGACCACAGAGATATCTTTAGTGCCATGACCCTGGGATTAGGCTAGGATCCCATAGCCAGTAAGTTCCAAAGGAAAAATTTCAATCCAGATCTTCCAAGTTCTCAGGCCAACTTTATTCATCCACTATACCACCCTTATGACATTCATCCTAATTATTATCATGTAGCCAGGGGAAAGATTTACTTGGATAAAGAGCAAAGGTGAAGAAAAAGAAATGGGAGATGATTTCCCTATTCTGAAATTTGGCCAAAGCCTAAAACTGAAAAAGAAGAGAAAAAAGGAAGAAAACTTTCTTAATCATCTTCTTTTTTGCACTTATATCTCATGCCTACTTTTCCTAGTTTGGTTGTGCTGATATTAATTTTTATATTTTGAATTAATTGCCTTTTCTTGGTAAGCCTAGGAATTTAACCTTTTATAATGGTGTTGCCGTTCAATCATTTCAGTCATGTACAACTCTTTGTGACCCCATCTGAGGTTTTCTTGGCAAAGATACTGAAGTGGTTTGCCATTTCCCTTTCTAACTAATTTTATAGATGAGGAAACTGAGGCAAACAGGGTTATGTGACTTGTCTGGGACACAGATAGTAAGTGTCTGAGGCTGGATTTGAACTCAGGAAGATGAGTCTTCTCTACTTCAGGCCCAGTATTCTTTCTATTGCACCACCTACCTGCCCCAATATTGATTCCTTGCAAAAAATGTGTTCTGAGTTCAAGAAAATAACTTACACATGAACTTTGGGGTGCATTCCCAGCTTTGTTGCATAATGGGATTTACTGAATAGTTCTATCACTTAATGCCTAACCAGCAAGTAGCTCCGAGCAGAGAGGGATAATGGAGAACCACTGGAGGAAAGAAAACTTGGAAAGAAAATAAGGCTGGGGGATGTAGTCTTGGGAAAATTGAATCATTTTGGTTGACCACATATATTTGTTAAAATGGTTTTCTTTTGATTTCTTTTTTTTTAAGTATTGGAGGTGGGAAGAGAAAACTATAAATTAACATTAATTTCATAAATAAATTGAATTTAAAAAAATAAAAATGATTCCTTTCCATGGAGAAGTATATCAAGAAGGAAACTCAAATGCAGAGACAGGCTAAGAAGCCTGCCTGGTGAGGGTCCTCCCCGGGAGCAACCTTCAGCAGCAGCGCTGTGATTCATCATAGGTACCTACCGATTCATATCTGCTATTCACTGCTAATCACATTTACTTCAGCATTCTATATTATGCTACAGTAAAATTATTTGGAAATATTGGGACATTAATTTGTCAGAGGGAAAATTGACCACATCCAGTGGGATTTTGATTCTAATTTCTTTGTTACATCAAAATATGTATGATTTCAGTGGTGTTAGTAGCATTAATACAGATGGGAATCTCCATATACTTTAGGAGACTGGATATTCAGATTATAGATTTAGAGCTCGAAGGGAATCACATAAATCATCTAGTCTGGCCTTCATTCTGTAAAGCTACTTCATATGTGAAGCTCCTGAGACATAGAAAGGTTAAGTCACTCACAAAAGGTTAGAGAAGTAGGAAGCAGAAGAGCTAGGAGTTTGAATCTAAGTCTTATGATTCCAAATCCAGTATTTTTTCAACTGTAGCACATAGGCTGAGTTTTTATAGGTTGGAGAAAAATATCACCACTTGTTGGTCTAACTTTTGGTGATGAGAGAGTATTAGAAGTAACAGATCAAAGATAGACATGACTTCTGGGCTCATCCAGTCTAATCATCTCGTCATATAGAAACACAAACAAAGGTGTAGAAAAGACATTCCTTAAAGATGCAGATCAAGCATGATTTTCATAGTGAAGCCTTTCTCAATCACCTCAAGCTTAATATCTCCCCTTCAAAAGGATCTTGCCTTTTACTCCCTTCTAAATATTAACATCTATTCAACTTATATTGTGCTGTAAATATTGTTTACATGCAGTTGTTGAGTTCCCCATTAGAATGTAAGTTTTTTTTAAAGGCAGTGATCATTTTGTCCTTTGTATTTGTGTACATGGCACCTAGTTCAGCACATGGAATATAGTAGACACTTAATAAATGTTCATTGATGAATTGATTACTCAAGGTCATAGAATTACTGAGCAGTTCAGTGTTGTTACCTCAGTCCTCATATCCCAAATCTGACATGATTTCTAATACACCAAGCTGCCTCTGCAAGACCTCTGTGAACTGATCTAGGCTGGTCATCAGAAGGCAGACATCCAGCCTGTCTCCAATCTGACTTGATGTGTTTCTATCTTGGTTGTTGTTCAGTTATATTCAACTTTTTGTGACCTCATTTGGGGTTTTCTTGGCAAAGATACTGGATTGATTTGCCATTTCCTTCTCCATTCTATATTGGTGGTAACTACCAAAGCTTATATTTTATTGGCATTACCTTAATTAACCCAAAGTCACCTGAGACTATGAAGAGGCATTGGAGTAGGGATTTCACAGGACATCAAGTAAAGTTTCAGTGAAACTTATTTGAAAATGTGCTTGTTAAAATTCCTTTTTGGGAAGTAGATATCAATGTCTTCTTCATTTCTCAGATACTTAAGTCAATGCAGTTCTTTCTAATATTCTTTAGGTGGTTTACACATTGTTGTTTCTTTTTTAATTTTGTTTTCTATGAACATTCTATGATTTTGTAGCCTAGATTCATGAAGACATGAAATAAATCACACCCAGGATGGTGTTTCCATGAAGGAACTTGTAATTCCGCATCACCTTATGGTTGAAATGACCTCATTGCCTTGAGTCCATGGCTGTGTCCATAAGTGTCCAACAAAGTGCCACAATTAGAAATATGTAGAGCTTCAGAATTTAATTCTGTTGGCATCTTAACAGCTGTTCCTTGCCTCTTTGGCGGATTCACTGCATTTTGGCAGATTTGTACTGCAACAGATTCAAGTGCTGTTAATAGTGCAATATTTTCATTATGTGACTCAGAGTGGGAAGAAAAGACGCTGTGGTAAGTGTCACAGAAGGGAATTTCAACTTAGAGCTTCATTTTGGAAAGATCTTGTAAATAAATACTGGCCTTTCATATTCATACCTAATTTTAGTAAAAGTTTCAAAGTACACATTTACTATTTAGAAATATTCATGAATTACTATATAATTACAATATATACCAATATATCTTTGTATCAAAGAACTGGAAACAAGTCAGGTGCCCATCAATTGAGGAATCACTGAACAAACTGGGTCCTATAAATTTAATAGAATGTTATCGTGTAATCCAAAATGAAAAAGGAATTCAGAGAAATGTGAGAAAATTTGTATGAATTAATACTGAAGGAAATAAACAGAATCTAGAAATAATAGATTACAGTAATATAAATTAATATTACAAGAATCTTAATGAAATTATTAGTAAAAGGAAGTCAATCTGAGTAATCAAAAAAAAAACATTTATGGTCCCAAAGAACACATGAGGAAGTTAAAATACGATTACTGGGTTTTTATTTAATCATATTTAATTGTTACAAGGAAGAGTACAAATTGTTTCATGGTTGGGGAAAGTTTTATAAGAAATGACTGGAAAAAAAACAAAACATGCTAAATGATGAGAAGAAATTTTGTGTGTTTGATCCATTAGTCACAGAGAGCTTGGTAGGGAAAAGAAGAAAAAACATAACTAATGGATCAGACACATAAAATTGAGTTCAAGACTTGAGCTCAGGACATATAGCTTTTAGTTTATATCTTTGGAGTTTGGTATTAGAATACATGGGTTAGTCAGGGCCCATTTTGAGCTTGCAGGAAACAAATTGATGTTTGGCAAGGGCTTCTTTGCTGTGACAGGCAGGATGATGGCAGGGGCCATGAACCACCTTTCCTCCTCTTGATTGTTTTGGGGCTTTCCAAAGGCTAATTGTAGTTTTAGTATATTCTACACATAGAAAATTCAGATAAAGGGAAAATTGATCAAGAATCTTAAGGGCAACATTATGGGAGGAAATGGGAAGGGAAGGGAAGGAGTCCATTTGTATCAGATCTAAAACTACACTACAAAGCAGTAATAACTTTAAAAATTTATGGTAGTTAAAATAAAGAAGTCAGGTTTTCAAAAGACATAAGAAAAAGGATATAGGAAGGTCATGTTTAATAAACCTAAAGACCCCAGCTATAAACATAAGATTCACTATTTTATAAAACTGCTGGAAAATGGAAAACAATTTGACAGAAATTAGTTATATACAAACATCTTAAAACATTTGTGAAGATACACTCAAAATGAATACACTAAAGAAACAAAATATATCAAAAGCAAGTTAGAAGTACAAGGAAGAGATAAAGGAAGAGATATGAAGAAATAAGCAATAGAAACAATCTAAGACTTTAAAATGAACAATTTTAATTATGAAAATTAAAATCCAAGTATAGTTAAAATTAGAATGGTTGCACGTAACTGGAACAATTCTTAGTGGCAAGTTTTTTTGCTTAAGATCTCGTATTCAGTAGATATGTAAGGGATCAAGTAAAAATTGTAAAATTAAGATTCAATATCCAAAAAAATAATTGGTCAAAAGATATGAATGACTATTGTCCTTCATTCTCCAAAAGGATTAAAATGATCTCACTATGTTTGGGTTAAGGTACGGTGTGTCCAACTGTATCTGATCACACCAATATGATCTCAGAAAGCTCTACCACAAATTGGGAACAAATTGGCCATATTAGTAGAATAATCTTTAGAAGAGTCTTTGTACATTTTTGTGTATGTGTTGGTCTCAGGGTTGGATCCTCACCTGCCACAGTAAGCAGGCCAAGGTTGTGTGAAACAGGCAATTTTTAGATCACCTTTTCTAGTACTTTCATCACACCAAGAGGTGAGCAACACATTCCTTTTAGAAGGGTTGCTCAAATACCCAGGAGGCAGCCAAATCCCACTGCTACTTTAGTCCAATGAGAAGACAGCCTTATGGCCTAGGCTACCAGTGTGCAAAGTTGTGAGTACAGCTCCCAGTGTATCCATACCTGCTGCTTCATCACTTGTCTATTGCCACAGGATGTTGGGGCAGGTAAAAATGGTAAAATGGTATGGATGATGTCTTTCATTTCTGTATAAATTGGATTTAAGTGAGGCAGAGTTGTATGAAATCATCAGCCTCACTCTCTTCCAGAGCCATCTATGTCCAGTGGCAAGACAAAAGTCAAGACAACAAGACAACTGGTAATAGCTCAGGATGCAATGGATCATCTTGGCATCTTCAATGTCTAACCAAGCTTTAAGCACTCCATGGCACCTGCTTCAGCTGCCTTCATGACTGTTGGAGCAAATTTTTCTCATCTGTCCATTTCACTGGGAAAATTATTCACATGCTTGGGGTAGATACCACACTAACTCACCCATGGGTTTGAGACCCCTCAGCTAACCCTAAACCTGGTTTAGCCCATCTGCTGAAATGGATTTCTGAGGTGTTGTCACTATTCATGCTACAGCTTCTTGGAACCACAAATGAGGTTGGATGAATCAAGAAAATGCCGAAGGTAGAAAACCACCCAAAAAGGGCTCAAGAGCCCTCACACCAGGTATACTAGTCTTCCTTGAACACCCTCACACCCCAAACAAAAGTTTTGAGTATAGAGTTTTCAAAGGAAGAAATATAAACTAACAACCTTAAGAGAAATGTGGCAAATTACTGATAGAGTAACACAATTTAAAATTATTCCAAAGCATAATAATAAGATTAGCAAAGATAACAAAAATGTTCAATGGCAAATGCTAGAGGGGCTGTGGGGAAACTGGAACAATAATACAGCCTCTGGAGTTGTGAATTGGTTACTGAAAGTTATTAAACTGTGCATATCCTTTGATACAGTGATTCAGGCCTGTACCCCAAAGATATGAAAGAGGAAAAAGACATAGTGATAAAAAGACAGAAATACATAGGTATGTAATTTGTTTTTAATAGCCCTTAATATATATGGTCATATAGACCTATATATGTGCAACATATACATACATACATATATACATACGTGTGAATCTCCTCATAGAGATCAGGAGTACAAACCAAAGGGGTGTTGTCCATTTGGGCAATAGCTACAAAAATCATGGTATATGAATGTAACAGAAATGACAGAATGGACAATTTCAGAAGAAAGCAAAAGTCCTCCATGAAAAGATGCAGAATGAGATCTATAGAATTATGGGAACAATTGATGCAACAATATCACGGAGAAAAATCATCTTGAATAGCTTTAGTACTCTAATCACTGACTTAGAATATTGAAGACGACTCGTTAAAGAGGTGATTACAGGATGCAGAATAAACATGTTTTGGGGGTTCTGTGAATGGGGAAACTTTTGCTAGAATATTCTTATTGTTTTAGAAGAATTTACTTTCTATTAAAAATTATTTGAAAAACAAAATATCAAAGGAATCAATGAAAAAAATCGTGAAGGAAGATCATCTGGCTGTACCAGATCTCAAACTATAATATAAAGTGGTAATTATCAAAACAATCTGGTACTGACTAGGAAATAGAGTGGTGGATCATGGGAATAGATTAGGTCCACAATACATCATAGTAAATATCCATAGTATTATAGTATATGAGAAACCCAAAGATCCAAGCTTTTGGGGCAAAATACC
>JAQQSZ010016540.1:0-11007 GCA_028646595.1 Phalanger gymnotis
TTTTTTTTTTTTTTTTGCGATACAGACCTAGTAGTGGTATTGCTGGATCAAAGGGTTTGCCCTTTAGACATAGTTCTACATTGCTCTCCACAATCGTTCAGTCAGTTCACAACTCCACCAACAGTACATTAGTGTCCCAGTTTTCCCATACCACCTCCAACATTTATCATTTTCCTTTTGTTTGTCATATTAGCCAATCTGATAGGTGTGAGGTGATACCTCAGAGTTGTTTTAATTTGCATAGTGATTCAGAGCACTTTTTAATATGACTGTCGATAGCTTTGATTTCTTTCAAACTATTATTTAACCATGTTGCTTGCTACTTGTGTAGTTGATTTTTTGAGCCCAAATGGATGACTTTACATTAATCAAATTTTGACTTTTTAGAGGCAGCCATAATAAACAACTAGCATTTACATAAGACTTTGATGTTTGCAAAGCACTTTATATATGTTAATCTCTTTTGATCCTTTTCAAGTGAAGTTGGGGCTATTATAATCATCTTCATTTTACAGATGAATAAACCAAGGCTAAGAGAAGTTAAAGTGACTTTACCTGAGTTACCCAGCTAAATATGTGCTTGAAGGAGGCTTTGAACTTAGATTTTTCTGACTTCAACTCCAGCATTCCATCTACTCGGTCCCCTAGCAGCAAACCATACATTTTTCTATTAACTTCATACTCATTCTTTTACTCCCACCAGCCTGTCTATGAAGACAGACGCTTAAGAAAACTATTTGCCAAAACTGTCAGATGTAGAAAAATGTCAATGATGAATCTTTTAAAGGGGAGCGGGCTAGTAGTCCCAGCTCCCATCCCTTACCCCACAGGATCTCAGCAACCCTCCTTATCTTTAAGAATCACAAGAAAAAATCATGGGCAAAGCAAGGCTAGGAGGGAAAAATATAAGATTAGGAGCAAGAACAGAAAGGCATCAGTAATTAAATATATCTATGTAAATGCATATACATATACACATGCATGTGTACACATATATATACATACATACATATGTGTATGTGTGTGTATATACATATATATGTGTGTATATCTATCTATCTATCTATCTATCTATCTATCTATCTATCTATCTATCTATCTATCTATCTATCTATCTATCTATATCACACAATTTGAGAGGACTTGGGATGGAGAGTGAGGAAGAATGGCAGCCAGAATTGTAGATTGACATTACTCCTATTCTAACTTCACTCGTCACTGACAAAAACAGAGGAGATACATCTCCATACCCTGAGTGGCCTTTTTAATGACTGAGAAGATGTCTGTGCTAACAGCATGGGGGAAAAGCCAGCCCTGCTTTATGTGGCCAGTCAGACTGGACTCAGGGCCCAGTGCTCTTTTCTGTCTTGTGTCCTGACAGGAAGTTTGTGAAAGATCTAAGAGATGTCAAAGAGGAATGACCAAAGTTTTCCTGAGCATTGAGGAGGATAAAGGGAGAGACTGACACAGATATTTTTTAGAGAAAAGCAAGTGTAGTTTTGCTGACAAACCTTTGATAAGAAAACACAGTTTCATAACCCCATGAGGACTTGTGTCTTGAAGAAGTGAAATGAAGGAGAAGGAAATTTTGGCAGAATGTGGAGCAAGCACAGTGAGGGAGGAAGGGCTTCTGAGACTTTTCCTGAAATAATCTACTGAGGCAAGCTGAGGGATTCTTTTTTTAAAATAATATTTTTTTCCTCAATTACATATAAAAAAGCTGAGGGATTCTTAAGATCTGAATCATTTTTGAGATGAAGAAGCCAATTATTAGAGTGCATGGATTAAGAAGAAAATATGGATATTGGCTGAAATGATTGAATATTGAAGTTATAGACAACAAAGCAAAAGAAATTCTTTTTCAGGTTTTTACTTTCTTTTTTAAAAAAAAGTTGACTGATTTGCACTATTGTATAATATTTTTTGCAAAACAGGAGAAGACCAGCTATTTTCAGATAAACAAATGAATTTTTGATCTCACTGAGTCAAGGGTTCCCTTTGATGATTCACATTAGAACCATTCACACCTCCACATCCTGTATGACTCTCACTTCCTCTCCAAAGTCACCACAGGAAGTCCACCCAATGGGGAAGAGCCCTTCCCTACTTTCTTCTAACATCTCAAGGATACCAGAGGTACAGTCTGGCCATGCGTTGCCTTCCCTCACCCTTGTCATGCGACTGGCATGTCTTCTCTTTGTATCATACAATTCTAGATGACATCCTTTACTTATGTCCTTCATCAAAGTTCCTCAGTGGTCACAAGTTGCAGCCTGTTCATATCTACCTTATATGTCTCCATTACCCTCTGGGTGAAGCTCAACTTTAGTTTTCTGGGAGCAGTGGTGTTCTAAGTTTAATGGACATACAGCAACATTGGCACAGTGTTTGCTTTTGGACAATGGGCTTTTGCTCTTATGGGAAGCTTGGGATCAGTAAAGGTACTTTGTAATTTCCCTGCAGCCATCCAGCTTTCTTTCCTTCTCCTTATCTACTCTGGGCTCAGCCCTTCCTTTATCTATACTAAGTGTCTTAGATATACGTCCTGGACAAACTGTATAGTGTGTCCATTTAGATGAATGCTGAAATCTGGGCAATCAATTCTATCTGTATGGTCTTTCCCATGTGGATGAATAGTTCAAATTCTTTTGTTGATTACAGATCTATTTAAGGAGGCCGTAACATTTCACCATATTACACCATCAACATAATCTCATCCACAAACAGGAACATCTGAAAGACCTAACATCCGCAATGGAATCTCTCCTGTCCCTGGGCTCCATGTTGGGTGTCCTCCATTACCGCGGTGATTATGTACTGCTTTGGTGAACATCTGTCCTTGTTTTATGCCCCAGCTGATGAGACATAAAATTAGTCAGGTTATTCCTGTTATTACATCTTCTAAGGAATACTGCATAATCTTAGTGTACGGATGGGAGATATGTTGTAAAAGAAACTTGTAAGATGGTATTTTGTTCTACTCAGCTGAAAGCAAAACAATGAACAAAATGGAAAACTATATTCTCTACATAGTTCAGTCAGTTGTGTAAAGATGGTTTATTGTTAAATGCTGTTTGCTAAAGCTTTCTTTTTTTTCTTTTTTTAATTTATTTTTCGTTTTCTACAAGATTACAAGATTTTGAGTTACAAATTTTCTCCCCATCTCTATACTCCACCCTCCTCCAAGATAGCATGTGTTCTGATTGCTTCTTTCCCCAGTTTGCCCTCCTTTCTACAGCCCCTCCCCCCATCCCCTTCCCCTTATTTTTTTGTAGGGCAAGATAGAATTCTATACCTCATTGCCTATATATCTGATTTCCCAGTTGCATGTAAAAACATTTTTTAACATTCGTTTTTAGAACTTTGAGTCCCAAATTCTCTCCCTTCTTCCCTCCCCACCCACTCTCCTTGAGAAGGCAAGCAATTCAACATAGGCCACACATGTATGATTATGCAAAACACTTCCATAATAATCATGTTGTGAAAGACTAACTATATTTCCCTCCATCCTATCCTGTCCCCCTTTATTCAATTTTCTCCCTTGATCCTGTCCTTTTTCAAAAGTGTTTGCTTTTGATTACCTCCTCCCCTGATCTGCCCTCCCTTCTATCATACCTTCCTTCTAACCCCTTCCCCCCTGCTTTCCTGTAGAGTAAGAAACTCCCATGGCTGGGAGTAGTGAGTGTCACCAACTATTCTTTTTCATGAAATTGAAGACTTCTAGGTCTTAGCATTGCCCTGAGTCTACACCCTGAAGATGCCTAGCCCATTTATCTGCCCTGCTGACATTACCTGAGGACTCCCAGACCTTTATTTCTTTCCCCTTACTACATGCTTAGGGCTTCCAGGCTTTTCCATCCACCTTGCAGATGAAGTTTCTCTTGTATCCCTAGAGGTTGGTACAGTGCCTGACATATATTAAGCACATAGTAACTGTTTTTTTAAAAAAATGTATCTACCTATCTGTCTGTCTGTCTGTCTATCTATCTATCCATCTATCTATCTATCAGTTATGGTCTGTTTCCATGGCTGTGCTCAGTTAAAGAGTTATATTCTGTTGGGAGGGGGGAAAGGGGAGTGAGGCTGAGGCTGCAGAAGCCAAGAGATTCTAACAAGCCTGCTGTGGGAATGGACTTGACTGTTAGCTTTGCCAATTAACATCTCTGAAATGTACAAGGCTTTAACATGAGTTAAATCAAGAGAGCTGGGAGGAAGGGCAAAGAATAACTTGTCAGCTAGAGATCACACTGAGAATTTATAAGCCTATAAGAATGACTAGAAGGAATTTACTTGGGGCTTTAAGCAGAATGAATTTCAAAATTCCTTCCTGAGCTTGCGATACACAGTGGGATCCGAGAGAACTAGGGTCAAAAAAACATACTCTTAGCCCAGAACTGCCCCCATTCTGAAATATATTCCCTCATCACCTTTGCTTTTTTAGCTTTCTACAAAGCTCAGATTAGCTATTGCTTCTAACAGGAAGCCATTCCTCATCCGCCTTACTCTTCTCCTATTTGTAGCTGCCATCCCTGGCATTATGGTATTTACTTTGCATCTGTTCCTATGTGGCATGGTCTAGAGGACAGGCTCAGAGCCAGGAAAAACCGGGGTCCAGTTCTGTTTGTGACACCTACTGATCATGTGATCCTGGGTCAATCACCTAATCTCACAGTACCTCAGGTAACTTTCTAAGACTAGAAATTACTTATGAGTCAGCATGGAGATAGTTTCCTCACTGGGGGTAACCTATATCAATGAAATAATGTCAGGTCCCCACTCATCACCCCGAATTTAGTTAATTAATTCATCTGTTTACTTTTATTATTTATCTGTTCATGTTATTTATTTATGTTATTTATTTGTCTGTTCATGAATTCAGTCATTCATTCATTGTCTGTCTGTCTGTCTCTATCTCATCTATCTCTTTGGGCATAATTTTCCTCCAGGAGAATGTAAACAGCTTGAGAGTGAGCACTGATTAATTTTTTTTTTGGTATCCCTGATGTCTAGCAGGGTGCTTGACACACAATAGGTACCAAATGCTCACTGAATGAATGAATCAATATTGGTAAAATTTTGGAGTTAGAAAATGAATGCCAGGAAAGCTTGTTTATGACCAATTTCTGAAGGGCAAAAGGTACTGGTGTGCTTGAAAAATATGTTGGATTTGTAATTAGAAGACCTAATTTTGAGTCCTGCTTCTGCCATTTGTTTATGATTAATAGGACAAGTCACTTTGCCATCTTTTTGATTCAGTTTTCTCATGTGTAAAATGAGGTTGAGATAAATGACCTTCCCTCCTATCTTTAAAAATAATTATTCCCCATTTTTAAAGTGCAAAGCATATGGGACAGCTACCACTTTATTTTTCTGGAAAAAAGATTGATTTTCTATTGACATCAAGCAGTTTAACATTAATGGGATCTTCATTAGACTGTCTTAGGAGGAAAGGCCACTAGGTTTTTGGTCAGAGGATTTGCATGAAAATCCTGGCTCTTTCATCTGCTATCTGTGTGACCTTGACCGAGTCATTTCCCCTCTGGGTCTGAATGCTACCATTTGTAAAATGAGGGGCTGGACTAAATGATTTTTATGCTCCTTCCAGTTGTAGATCTATGATAATCATTTAAATGTGAAAACATAAATAAAAGGACTAGATTTTCCATTTCCCCAGTCACTGAGGGTAGACTAGGGAGGATGGATTCTCTGACTAGAAATTGAAAAGGTGGGACTCTTTAGTCTTATAAGATGTCTGATAACCATCACTTTTGCCTTATTTGGGTGAATTTTAGGAGTTAGAGGAAGGAATATTTCCCTGGCAAATCCCAAGTTAAGATTTAGATTCTTAGCTTCAAAATGTGCTGGAGAACACTTAACAAATTTGCAACAAGTCTCATCAGCTATGTTTACGAGCAGAATGGAATTTGAGGGGCAAGACTGGTTCATTTTTGTCTTTGGATCCCCAGGTCCTAGCACATCGTAGGCATTTAATAAAATGCTTGTTGGCTGCTTGATATGCCTAGGGGCTAGAGAGCTGGCCTTGGGGCCAAGAAGAAGTGGGTTCATGGCCTGCCTCTAACACATACTGACTATGTGACCCTGAGCAAGTCATTTAACCTTATTTGAGAGGTCACTTAAGAGCAGAAAAGGTTTTGCTGTTGTTCAGTCATTTCTAATTCGTTCTGACTTCATTTAGGGTTTTCTTGGCAAAGATGCCATTTCTTTCTCCAGCTCATTTTACAGATGAGGAAACAGAGGCAAACAGGGTTAGGCGACTTGCCCAGGGTCACACAGCTAAATGTCTGAGGGTCAGATTTGAACTCAGGAAGATAAGCCTTCCTGACTCCAAGCCCTGGATTCTACCTGGTGCAGTGTTCACAGAGGAGGCACCAGAAATAAAAAGTGGAAAAACTGGCAAGCGCTGCTTCTAATAGCTGGAGAAAGTCCATCAAAACCATCAGTCCGTGAAAATTAGTGATAGAATTGGGAGTTATAGGCTCAATCATAGTTTAGGATTAGAAAGGACCTCAGAGTTCATGTGGTTTAGACTCCCCATTTTACAGATGAAGAAACAGGGATCAGGGAGGTTAAATGATTTGTCCAAGGTAACACAGGTACTAAGTGGCAGAGACAGGATTTGATCCCAGACTCTCTGACTCCATCATGACTGTTCATCTCACTGTAAGAAATGGCCTCTAAACCTCACTGCTACTAAAAATGACTACTGTATGCCCTAACCAAGGACAGTGAGCCATGGAACTTTATGAGAAAAAAAAAACATGACTGTTTTTCTCCAAGGTGGACTTGGCATGGAGCTCTGTAATTGTTAATTAATCCCTATTTTATTTTCATAATCTGCTATAAGCATTCTCATAGACTATGGCAAAGCTCTGGGGCAATGAGGACTTAGGAGAATATTTTCAATTGGAAAGACCATCACACTTTAATCCCAATAGGTGAAAGCTCTGATGACTTTCATTCATCTCTCTTTGCATTTTAGGCTCTTGTCTGAATTGATCTTGGTCAGTATTTGTTGGATGAATTAATGAACGTTCTCCTGTGGAACCACACTATCATTGCTGAACCCTACATTTCTGCTGTGTGTTCTCTAAAGCCTTCATGTGCTCTAGCACAAGACAGGAGTGTTGAGTAGCTGGTTGGCTCAGGAGCAATCAGTATTGGGAGGCCTCTCAAGCTAGGCTGATGGGCCAAAAGGATGACTCTGAAGACTGGGAGGGAAGATGAGGCCAGAGAACAAGGAGATGACATGATAGCAAGGAGAATAGTAAGGATCCTGAAGGGCCTCAAGACCATGTCCTGTGAGGATAAATTGCAGTAATTGAGGAGCGCTAAGGAGACTTAGAGAGGAAGTCATAAATAATAATAATAATAATACTTATTATGAGATAGGATTTATATAAGACTTTAAGGTTTGAAAAACACTTTATATATGTCTCCTTTTTACCTCATACCAACCCTGAGAGGCAGGTGCTATTATAATACTTATTATTGTAGCAATATTATCATGTTATATATTATTTCTACCTGAATTTTAGCATTTCTTCCGATAGGAATATAGACAATGCACATTATTGTGAGAAGAGCCATAGATTCACCTGACTAACAAAGGGCTCCATAACAAACATCACCACCAACAAAAAGGCTAAGAGCCCGTAATTTAGTCTAGCTTTTCAAATCATTCATTCATTTGTTCATTCGTTCGTTTGTAGAAGGCAGGGCAATTGGGGATAAAGACTTGCCCAAGATCACACAGCTCATAAGTGTGTCAAGTGTCTGAGGCCAGATTAGAACTCGGGTTTCCCTGACTCCAGGGCCAGTGCTCTAGTCACTGTGCCACCTAGCTGCCCCAAGCTCTTCAATTTATACAGAAGAAAGCTGTGTCCAAAGAAGTGGTTTGCTAAAGGTCACGCAGATAGCAAGCAGGAGAACTAGGGTTAAAACCTAAATTACTGATCCCAAATCCTGGGTTCTTACTATTGGACCATACCTCTAACAAGGGAAATGAGGTCAATGGTCATAAGCATTCTAGTCTTGTATGCCCTGGGTCTCATTTTTTTTGAAGCTTTCTCACAGGAGCTTAAAGGATAGCAGACTTAGGCTCTTCCTAGGACCAGACAGCCTCTAACAAATGCTGGTAAGAACCACAATGGGTCAGACCCTCTGCTGAGCTCTCAGAGTTCCAACAGGTTGTATATATTAGACTTTCTGAGTCGATGCATCTTTGGTCTCTATTGCCTTTCTTCCAATCTCACGTCTTGCTTATTTGAAGTGAGTTTTGGAAATCGTTCCCCAGATTCAGTCTTAAGCACATGTGTTATAGTTGGTATTTTTATGTAAGAATAGCCAAGAATCAAAGGCCTGGAGTTAGACTATAGTGAGATGCTTATGATTATACACTGTTTTGAATAAGAAAATAATTAGCAAGATTTTACTTTACCTCTTTTTCAGAACTCAGAGTAAAGATGCCATGTCAATCAATAGTCTCTAAAAATATCTTCTTGGCTGAACATGCATGGCCCTCATTTATATGGAAAACAGATGGTGAAAATTGTTATCATTGGAGTTTAAAACAGGAAGGAAAACAACAATAAAATCAAGCCACTTATTTGGAATAAAGTTTTTAATAAGGATGCTGTAGTCAAAAGAAAGTCCAATGGGAAGCCTGAAACCTGTTTTAATCCCTGTCCATCACTAGCTATCTCGGTGACCTTGGGTCACGCTGTTAACTTTTCTGGGCTTTAGTTTCCTCATTTTTAAAGTGAATGATGAATTAGATCATGGAATCTTAGGAAGGGGATCTAAAGAGGATTTCTAATTGCAAATCTGCTCCTCACTCCCTGGGATTGACCTTAGCTACCATGTCCTTCCTCAGCCTTCTCTTTTCTAGGCTAAATTTTCCCAGTGCCCTCAGCTGATCCTCATAGGGCATGATCTGGAGAATTTTCACAATCCTCTTTATGCTTTTGAGTTATCAATGTACTTTCTCAAGTGTGGCAGCCAGAGCTGAGCACAGTCCTTCTGATGTGGTCTGATCAATCAGTGAAGTAGCCAATCAGACAACAAGCATTTATTGCCTGCTTCTTTTTGTACACCATCTTAATGTAATCCCAGATCACACTTGCCTTCTTTGCTGGTCTATGGTGCTGTTGTATCATATTGTAGATAGGGGCAATGGAGTGTGGTGGTTAGGATGCTGGACTTGGAGCCCAAAAGACCTAATTTCAAATCCCACCTAAAAGTACTTACAATAATAGCTATGTGTCCTTGGGCAAGCCAATTTACCTCTAGATTCCTCAGTTCTCTCACAGGCAAAATGAGAAGCTTGGACTTGAATGGGTCCCTTACAGCTCTCACTCTCTCTCTCTCACGCACGCACACACACACACACTCGACTCCCATGGGTTCAATTATCATCTTCACGCTGATGACTCCCAGACATCCACCAGGCATCCACCTTTAGGCCCCTTTCTCAGCTCCTTGACTTCATCACCAGCTGACATTTTTTTTGTAGTTTGGACATTTCCAACTCTATCCTTTAGGCATATGAAACTCTGCTTGTCCAAAACAGAACCCATTTCCTTATACCCAAATCCTCTTCTCCACCAAATGTCTCTGTTCTGTTAAAGTCCCTCCCATTCTTCTAGAATCGCAGGTTCTTAATCCCAGCATTTTCCCCAATTTCTTTCTCTCCCTCACCCCACATAGAGAATCAGTTGTCAAATCTGTATACCCCCTACTTCTCTCCTGCTCTGATCATTCCTCAGCTGGCCCATTTCAGGGGCCTCCTGATTGTTCTCCCTGCCTTGAATTTCTCTCTACTCCAATTCATCCTCCAGAAAGCTGCCAAAGTGATTTGATCTAAGCACAGGTCTGACCATTTTGCTCTCCTACTCAATAAACTCCAGCAGTTCCCTATCATCTCTAGGATAAAATAGAAACGTCTCTGTCCAGCTTTTAAAACCCTTCATGATGTAGCCCAGATCTATCTTTCCAGCCTCAATGTGCATTCCTCTGCTTTTGTACTCTTTGGTCCTGCCAATTGGCCTTTTCTCTATTTTTCATGCTCAGTACTCCATCACCCATCTTTGCATCTTTTTTGATATCACCTAGCCTGGCAAATGCACTGTCACTTTACTTCTGCCTCTGAGAACCCTTCATTTCCTTTGAGACTGAGCTCAAACATCACATTCCTCAAGATTCCTATCCTGACGTCCACAATTGCTAGCATCTTCCTTCTCTATCTTGTATTTAATTATCTTGTGTTAATTCTATATACATTCATTCTCACTTATGTAGCATGCATTATCTTCCCTAATTGAATATAAATTCCTTGAGACCAGCAATTGTTTCAATTGCTATATTTGTATTTCAAGCTCCTAGTACAGTGCCCGACATATGATAGTGACAATAAATGTTTGTTGACTGATCGGTTAATTGACAATTCTCTGACCTCATCATCCTATGGAGTTTTCACTTCATTTAATTCCTCATATTTTATTTTGAAAAACTGTGTTAAATACTTGAACTTGTGAAGTTAATTTCACAAATCTTGTACTTGTAAACTTAATTTCTTGAACTGAAGCAACTTTACATTGACTCCTATCAAATTACATTTTCTTAGATTTGGCCTCAAATTCCAAACTGTTAGAGTCTCTGTAAATCTTGATTTTCTCATCCAGTGTGTAAATAATCTCTTCCAGGCCCATGTCACCTACATGTTTTATAAGAATACCTTCCATCTATGTCTGTGTGAAAGCCATTCATAAAAATGTTAAGCTACATAAGGCCAAGCACCAAATGATGGGCAATTGAACTTGAGAGTTCCTTCCAAGCTGACAGATGGCTATTAGTGGTCCCCTTTTGATCTGGGTTTCAATCAGTTGTGAATGCACCCAATTGTGTGACCCCCTTGATCACCACCCTTTATATTTTCCATGAAAATCACATCTAGCATTTTTTAAGATCACTGGCAGTGATTTGCCTATC
>JAQQSZ010016541.1:0-11006 GCA_028646595.1 Phalanger gymnotis
TCCTTCCCCAAGAACCCCCTACCCAGACTGGGCTTAAATCTTCAGCAGGCACTTCACTCGTGCTCTGATCAGCCACTTAACTCCTCCCACCAGGTGGGCCTGGGGCCAGAGGCAACTGCAGCAGTAGTTCTAAAGCTGCCCCGCCTCCGCTGCCCCAGGGGCAGTAGCCAAACCTCAAACTCCGTCCTGTCCCGCAGCTTTTCCCACTAACCTTCTGTGTTGTCTTTGCTGTTTGTGGGTTGTGAGGTCTGGTACATGCCACAGCTCAGTAATTCAGTACGCTAGGGCACTCTCCGCTTGGCTCCTAGTCTTGTCGGTCCACGGTCTGGTCGGCCCCCCGTGCCCCGCACGCTGAGCTCTGCTGGGCTCAGCTCCGCTCCCCTCAGCTGGGGGCTGGGAGTTCCATTTGGGACAGATCTTACCCCGAGACCATCCAGGCTGTCCTGGGCTGGAGCCCTGCTTCCCTCTGCCACTCTGTGGGTTCTGCAGTTCTAGAATTGGTTCGGAGCCATTTTTTATAGGTTTTTGGAGGGACTTGGGGAGCTCACGCCAGTTACTGCTTTCCAGCTGCCATCTTGGCTCCGCCCCCACTCAGATCTCTTTAGGCTTCGAGTTCAAAACTATTTTCATGATAATAATGATTTAAAATTTCCTAATGTGGTAAATATTGACAGAAATAACTCACATTAAGTAAAGTTTTTTTGGGGGGGGAGTCCTCAATAATTCTTAAAAGTATAAAAGAGTCCTGAGACCAAAAAGTTTGAGAATATCCATTCTATGTTATGTAGCTTAGTGAATATATGTGTAATTTCTGGCCTCACTCTTCCATTCCAATTTAAAGCTTTTTTTTTTTGACAAGATTCAAAAGTCTGCAGGAAAATATTTCCTTACTAGCCCTTCCTTAAGCATAATCCATCACTGGGAAGGAGTCTTTTATTCTTACATTTTAGCTATGGTTCATAAATTCTGTTCCCATGAGGAAGTAACTATTCCAAAGGGTCATGGGAGTAGGTAGAAGGTATCAAGTGAAATAAGGCATGTAAAGAGCTTTATGATGCTTAAAGCCCCATACAAATGTTAACTGCTTTCCTCATGATCACCATCATGATTGCTGCATAAGTAATAGACTGACTGTCCTGTACATGGTCTCATTGATTATAGTTCATTAACTTTCATGAGGTGAGACCAACTCTGCCCATAGCCTAGAAAATCATGTGTAATCACCTGCTTAGGCCTTTCATGTCTAAACTGTTCTGAAGCTAATTTGCTGTCCTAATTTGGCTAGAGGGTGAGTGACCCCAACCTTGGAAGATCCCTTCTTTATCCTACCTCGGGTCTCCTTTCAGCCTCTTTTAGAAAAGCATAGGATAAATATATACCAAAATATTTATAGCAGCACTTTTTGTGGTAGCAGAAAGCTGGAAATAAAGTAGATGTCCATTGATTGGGGAATGGATAAACAAGTTGTGGTACATGAATTTAATGGATTATTACTGGGCCAAAAGAAACAATGAATGTGAAGAAATATGTGAAGACTTCAATTTGCTGATTAGAATAAAACAAGCAGAACCAGGAAATCTATACACATGACTATGAAAACATAATTTAAAAAAGAACAATAAAATGAAATTGAATGATGTAATTATAATGACCAAGCTTGGCGCCAGAGAAGAGTTGAAAAATGCACCACCCTCCTTTTATTTAAAAGTAGGGAACTAGGGGTGTGGAATGTCACCTATGCCTTCATATATAGTTGATGTATAGTTTTGCTGAACTGATATTTTTTCTTTTGCAATATCTATTACAAGGAAAGGCTCACTAGGTAGAGGGGAGGGGTATATTAAAAAATAAGATATAAAAATACAATGCGTCAGTTTAAAAAAAAAAGCTAGATTTTCTCAAATAGCCTTTATCTGGTTCTCCAGTTCCTATTTTCTCCTATGAAATACCAGCACACCATTTTTTTTTAAATGGAGATAGGAAAAACAAACCAGCAACCATCATGTGTCGGTGATCGGTTTAAATGTATCGGTTTAAATTAGCTTCACTTTCCTAAGGATAATTTAGTGTTTACTAAAATGGGTTGTGAGGATGGAGTTAGAATTCTTCAAAGTTGATCACTTCCCAGCAGAGACTCTGAGATCTTGCCTTTTGTTCTCCCATATGCCTTCTAATCAGAAGAAGCACTTGGCCTTCCTTTTGTATAGTTCCAAAGTAACAGTAAGTACTTTAATGTGTTGCAATGCTTTAATAGTTAATAATGTCAGATTCTGAATATTGCATGGCACATTAACTTTTATTGCTACTTGGTAAATATGCTTACCAAGAGCAGAAGTGCCAGGAATTGTGTTTTGTTTTTGTTTTTGTAAAGCCAAGCTTGCTTGCTCTGTAAGGTTTCTACATTCAGATATTCATACAGAGCTGGAGAGTCAATCCATTTTCTTGCTTCATTTGAAGTCCCAGTCTAAACACAGGGAGAACATAAACATAAAACATAAAACATAAACATTTAACACATGAAGTTAAAATAGATAGGTTTCTCTTTACTTGAGGTATTTTAAACAAGGGATAGATAACTACTTGTTGGGCATGGTGTACAGAGGATTCTTTTCCAGATGCAGGTTGGACTAGAAGATCCCTGAGGCACCTTCTAGCTCTGAATTTTTGTGCTATATACATCACACCATCACTTGGACTCACAGATTGGGTGTCCAGTGAATGGCTGTTATTCCCACAAGGTTCTAGAGTCTCTGTGGGTAACTATTCCTAAAACTGTAGCTCATAAGACTCCACTGCTATGCTTTCCTTAATCAGCCAGCAGACACAACTAGAAAATCTAATGAGATAACATATTGGTAATGCCTCTCTCACCTTTTGGCTTTCCCCCTCAGTGGAGAGTGGACAAGATTGGAAGAGAGCTCAATGGAAGGGACTTCTTGAACAGAAACAAGAGAGGGAGGAAGTTCAAGGAAACAGGGAGAAAGCAAAAGTAAAATGGGAAACAGGTCAGAGAGAATAATTCTCTCTCTGCCCTTGCCTATACCCCACTGACATGATCAAGAGATGCTGAGTTGAACAGTATTTGGCAGTATTGTATTTCCTATACTCCTTTGGCCTCTCCAGGAAAAGTAGCTATGATGGGTACTAAATCAATTGAACTATATTTCTCTTTTATTTCTCCCTTTCCCCTTCCACTCCCCAACAAAGTTTTGCTTTGACCCTGCCTTCCTTAGTTTACTCCTTCTTGATTCCCCTCCCTTACCTTCCCGTTTTCCACTTGCTTCTTCTTCCCTCCCTTCTGACCAAGCCCTCCCTTTTTTCCCCCTTTCCCCTCCTATTGCCTGTAGGACAAGTTAGATTTCTATACTTCTCAGGGTATGTTAGTCCCTTCTTGAGCCAAATCCGCTTCTACTACAATATGTTTTTGTGCCTCTTCATGTGATGTAATTTACCCTTTTCGACTACCCCCTTACCTCTTCTCCCAGAACCATCCCTTTATATCTCTATAATTATATTTTTATCATTATATCAGTTATTTTATAATGACATCCACAATCTATGAATATCCCTTTCAATTGTCATAATAAGTACACTCTTCTCAAGATTGACATATGTATCAAACATATGTAAAATAAAATAATCCTATATAAGGATATAATTAATTAGCCTTATTGATTAACTAGGGGTTCCCCCCCATTTACCTTTTTATGTCTCTCTTGAGTTTTGTCTTTGGAGATCGATTTTTCCATTGAACTCTGGCCTTTTCATCAGGAAGGTCTAGAATTCCCTTATTTCACTGAATGTCCATCTCCTTGCCTGGAAAACTATGCTCAATTTTGCTGGGTAGTTGATCCTTGGTTGTAGTCCAAGCTCCTTTGCCTTTTGGAATATCATATTCCAATTTCTCCTGTCATTTAATGCAGAAGTGAAAGATCCTGCGTGATCCTGACTGTATTTCTGTCATATTTGAATTGTTTCTTTCCAGCTGCTTGCAATATTTTCTCCTTGACCTGGTAGTTCTGGAATTTGGCTATAGTATTTCTTGGAGTTTTCAATTTGGAATCTTTTCCAGGGGTGATCGATGGATTCTTTCAATAACAGTTTTACCCTCTGGTTCTAGGACCTCCTGGCAATTTTCTTTTAGGATTTCATGGAAGATACTGTTCAGGTTCTTTTTTTCATCATAGCTTTCAGGTAGACCAATATTTCTTAGATTGTCTCTCCTGGATCTATTTTGCAGGTTGGTTGTTTTTCCAATCAGATATTTCGTGTTTTCTTCTATTTTTTCATTTTTTAGATTTTGTTTGACTGATTCTTGATGTCTCATAGAGTCATTAGCTTCTACTTGCCCAATTCTAATTTTTAATGTTTTGTTTTCTTCCTTTATCTTCTTTATCTCCTTTTCCATTTGATTGATTTTACTTTTCAATGAGACATTTTCTCCGTTTATATTCTGATTTTCCTTAACCAATTCCTTGATTTTACCTTTTAAAGATTTGTTTTCCTCAATGAATTTTTTTTTCCATTTTTTCTGTTTTTTCTTTTACCTCCCTAATTTGGTTTTTAAAGTCCTCCTTGAGTTCTTCCAGGTATGCTTTTTGGTCCAGAGACCAGTTTGCTTTCCCTTTTGAGGTTTCAGATGTGGATGTGGTGTCCATGCTGTCCTCTTCTGAATTGGTAATTTGGTCTTTGAAAGCTTCTTACAATTCTTTTTCATGGTGTTTTTCCCCCCTCCAGGTTTCTGAAGTGGATCTCTGTTTCTGAGGCTCAAGGGGATCTGTCTCAAGTTTCTTGTGTTGGGGTCTAGCTTTACATGCTATGGCCTCTGTTTTCATGAGGTGTGGGGGGAACTATGTTTTTCTTAAAACTCTAGAATTCTGAGGGAACCTATGTAGTGGTGGGGGCAGCCTGGGTCTAAGAGAAGCTGTAGAGTAGATGTTCTTTAATGTATTGTTTTTGTCACTTTTATTAGTTGTATGCAAACAATAAAACACTATGTACTTAAACATGTCTATCTGTTTTTAAGGGAGAACCAACTTTATTATGCCAATGTCACATTGAGGAGTAGTCAATGAAATCTATCAGATTCATAGAGAATATAAAGTTTTAAGTAGGTAAGGACTCCAGAACAATTTCATGGAATCAGAAAATCTGAGAATTTGAAGGGACCCTAGTTCAACCCTATCTGGTTGAACTCACATGTGAAAGTAACCCCTTCCCCCCAACTATGATATACTTGAGAAGTGGTCATACAGTCTCAGCTTAGACTTCCAAGAAGAAGGAAACCACTACTTCTGAAGGCAAGTCATTCCAGTTTTAGACAATTTGAATTGTTAAGAAGTTTTTCCTGATATCATATCTAAATTTCTTGCTTGGCAATTTCTAGTCTTTGCTTCTAGTTCTGCTTTCTGGGATCAGACAGAACACATCTTCCAATATTTGGAGAAAGCTATCATGTGTTCTCTTCTCCAGTCTAAACAATTCTGATTAGCAAATCCACATGAACAACACTCTTTAGGTAAATGAAATGAGAGAGCCACCCAGAAAGAGGTGAAGCTGGGAACCATTCTTGGGGGACCATCGAGAGCCTGGTACTTCCTGCTAGAGCAAGATGGAGCATATAACTTGTAGGGTGAATGTGGGACTTGCCAAAGCCCAGTCCTTTGATGAATAGAATGATGTTAGTGACTAGCAATGACACCTGGAGGCTAAATATGTAAAATGCTTTGCAAACTTTAAAACGCCATAAAACGTGAATTATTGTTGCTATTATTATTTTTATTATCATAATGATAGGTTTGTTCTGAGGAATGTGCTTTGTAAAGGCCAATATAAATGTGAACTAGTAAACATTATTATTATGATTAGACATGTGAGATGGTTTACAAAAGCCAAATTTGTGGAGGGTAGGGATTATTTTATATATGGGGACAGAATCAGGGGAGATCATATGACTAACAAGAAAAGAGAAATAGGAGGTGCTTTTTCTCAGTTCTTCTCTGAGGCCAAACTGGGTCATAGTTACATAGTTTTCAATTTCATTTGCTATTGTTGCTCTTTACTTTTACACTGTCATTTTCGTTGTGTAAGCTGTTTTCTTCGTTCTGCTAACTTCATTCTGCATCATTTCACAGAAGACTGTTGCTTCTCTGAATTCTTCACATTCATTGTTTCCTATGGCATAGTAATGATAGCTAGCATTTGCATATGTCTATTACATTTATGTAAGACAATTTCTTTTTTTAAAAAAGTATACTATCTTATTTTTTCCAACTACATGTAAAGATAGTTTTCAACATTCACTTTTATAAGATTTTGAGCTCCAGATTTTTTTCTTCCTCCCTCTTTCCTTCTTCCTCCCCAAAATGGCAAGCAATCTGATATAGGCTATACATTTACAATCATATTAAACATATTTTCACATTAGTCATGTTGTGAAAGAAGAATCAGGACAAAAAAAATAAAACAGAGAAAATAGTATGCTTTGATCTGCATTCAGACTTCATAGGTCTTTCTATGGATGTGGATTGCATTTCCCATCATGAGTCTTTTGGAATTGTCTTAGATCATTGCATTTCTGAGAAGAGCTAAGTTTATCAAAGCTGGTCATCACACGCTGTTGCTGTTACTGTGTAACACAGTTTCTTTAACCAGTCCTCAATCAATGGTCTTCTACTTTGTTTCCAGTTCTTTGCTACCACAGAAAATGCTGTTATAGATATTTTGATGTACATGGGACATTTTTTTTCTGTCTCGACTTCCTCTGGTGTGTAATTCCAGGAATAGATTCTCTAGGTCAAAGTGGCATGTACACTTTAGTTACTTTTAAAGCATAAATACTTGTGGATTGTTCGCTACAAGTTAAAGGCAAAGGCTGCAGGAAAAAAAAAAGATCGGGGAAATGAGCAGATAATTAAGAAAATGGGATTGGGATTTAGATTTCTGGATCCTAGTTTAACATTTTGGAATGACAGGACAGAACCTAGATGAAGAAGTTAGAGATGAAATGCATCTGACAAGGGCTGGTAGGAATGTATTTGCCTGGTGACTTGTAAATCATATCAAAAGGGACTTTAAACAGAAAAAGACAGAGGGAGGGAGAATATACTTAATATAACCATCAAGCAAGAAACTGTAGGAAATAACTACAATATAGAAAGAATATCTAGACTAGTTGGACTAATTCACAATTCTACCAGTGCTATATTGGTTTTTGTCTTCCTAAAGCCAATGCTATTTCCATCTTTTGTCATCTTCACCAATTTACTGGTTGTGGAGTGAGACCAAAGAACAATTTGTTATTAGTGATTTAGAATAGTCTTTCATACTGCATAAGTAGTATGCAATTCTTCTTCTGCAAATTGCTTATTCATATCTTTGAGCACTAATAAAATGGAGAATCACTCTTGGTCTTAAGATATTCAAGATGTGTATGTTTATATACATATGTGTGCATATACATGCATACATATAGACAATATATAAATGCATGAAACTGAATACTATATAACTGTGACCTGGTTTGGCTTTGGAGAAGAACTGAGAAAATATGCCTCCTATTTTGCTATCTTGTTGGTCACATGATTTGCCCTAGTTCTTTCTGTTACTATAAATAAAAAAATCTCTTCCCTCCACAAATTTGGCTTTTGTAAACCATCTCACATGTCTAATCGTAATAATAATGTTAAATAGTTTACATTTATGTGGGCCATTATAGTTTACAAAGCACATATATATGTCTATATATGTACATATATGGACATATATATATATTTGATACAAATTTCCTCCCAAACAACAGCTTTCCTTCTTATTTTAGTTTCATTGATTTTGTTCATGCAAAATCTTTTCAATTTCATGTTAAGTGAAATTATTTCACCTTTTGTCATTGCCTCTATCCTTCATTTGGTCAGACTAAATATGTCTTTTCAAAATCTGTATTGATGAATTCTCTGTACATCCACATCAGTTCTTTAAATGACTTTTTCTATTCCTGTAATCATCAGAGTCGTTTCTCTTTGTGTCTTCAGAATTTCATTCTTGAGATTTTTTCAAATCTCTTGGCTAATTTCCTTTGTAGAATTTCAGTCTATAGGATCCTGCCTACTATTTTTTTAATGCTTTGAAATTTGCTCTTCAGAAATTCAGGCTGTGTGTTACATTATTCCCAGCTATTTTATTGTCTATGAGAATTTTAAACTGATATGGTTCCTGGATTTCCTCACATTGCTGTTATCTGCTTTAGTGACCATGCGACTTTGCCCCAGTCTCTTTCCTTTTCTACTGAATAAAGCCTGCCCTTCCAGAGCATTTTTCAGGTTATAGGTCTCCTCTCTTCCAGCCTTGGTAACATGTGTGAAAGTCAAGAATGATCTTTTTGTATTAGGATCTCCTTTCACCTTACTTATTACCCATACTTGGTACATTTGTGTTTAGATATTTGAGGTCATGGGTTTTATTGATAATTCTGTTCTTAGATCTCATGCAAATTTGGTACAATTCTACTGCTATGCTTTTTATATTTTAGTTATTTCCTAACGTTTCTTGCTCTGTGGCTATATGTAAGTATTTTTTCCTTCTCTCTATCTTTTTCTGCTTAAATCCTTTTTTATTAGATTTACCAGACACCAGGCAAATATATTCTTAGCAGTCCTTGTCAGGTGAATTTCATCTCTAACTTCTTCATCTAGGTTCCTTTCTGTCATCTCCAAATTTTAAATTAGGATCCAGAAATGTACATCTCATTCTCAATCCCATTTTCTTAACTAGCTGCTAACTTAACAAATCTGTCTTCCCTGCCCCCACCCCAAGCCCTTTCCTTCAATTTGCTGCAGTCAAAAAATCCACAAACATTTTAAAAAATAATCAACCAACAAACATTTATTGTTTACTAGCTTTAATGTTTTATACTAGTCTCTGGGGATTTAAAGGCAAAAAATAAATAGTGCCTACACACAAAGAGTTTATATTCTACCATGGGAGGTAACACTTCATATACAATGATATATTTTGTTGTGTACTAAACTATCTATAGATCTCACATTTTTAAGCAACTGAATTGAAAAATATCTAAATGCTAAGAAAAAAATTCCTGCATGCATGATAGGACATGTGGATTCTGCCAATTTCATTTAGATTATGTCACCACTGAGCAGCAATGCTAGCCAGCATATATTGTGCAGAGAGCTGATGGTATGGTCATCTATCTGTGAATCATAATTTATAGCACTAAAGTGCTAAAGACAGATCCCTAAAGAAAAATGAACTCTCAAATGTACTTGCAATTTCCCTGAGGTAACTCCTTCACTTCTTGTATCAACAGCATTTATATAAATAATGTGGAACCATTTTATTTGAAATGTTTGATCTCTCTTAAATTAAAGAGTCATAGACTTAACTTTGTACATTTTATAGAAATGATTAAGGCTTTCTGGCTTGTGATTGTTAATTGCCTCAAGAGATGTCTGATGAAAAAAAATTCACTGCATTTAGAAACAGGTTTTAAGGAACTAACTTTGAAAACAATCTTCTTCTCTTAGGAGGTTGCCCCAAACTTGACCTAGAATGCCTTGGGCTTTGTCAATCAGTAGAATGAGATGATTATGGGCCAATGTTCATTGCTTGGCAGGTTAACACAAGACAACTGTAATTCCACTTGTCTATTTATATGACTGATTAAGCCCAAAAGATGACTGTTAGATTGGCCCTGAGTCTTGGAAGATTTGAATAACTCACCTATAACTGAAACTTCCATTTAGTTTTCCTATAAATACTTGGATAAAAACTCCACTAAATTCTACAATATGAGAAATATTTCCTTGGTCAGGTGAAGTGGTAGATGCCTGTAATTCCTAAAATTGAGGATGCTAAGGCTGATGGATCGCTTGAACTCAGGCACTTCTGGGAGCAGGAGGACACTAGGTTGCTTAAGGAGGGGTAAATCAATCCAGGTTGCAAATGGAGTAGATCAAAGCTCCCATGCAGATCAGCAGTGGGATCAAAGCTATGAATAGCCATTCTCTTTAGACTGGACTAAAAGACCTAGTCTAAAAAAAAGGACTTGCTCCATTTGAGACAACTACAGTGGTAAACCCCAATTTGGGAATCACCCCCACCAACTAATCAGAGAAACATCTGTGTAGCATGAGTAGAAGTACATCTGTAAAGCTTGGCAATATTCCTGATATATTCCTGAAAGGGCTTCATCTTATATAATTAAATTCATCAACAAGCATTTATTAAGTACCTATTATATGCCAAATATTGAGCTAGGTGCTGGGAATACGAAGGCAAAAATTAGATACTCCCAGCTCTCAAGAGGTTTACAGTGTTTTGGGGGAGACAGCAGGAACACATATGAATATGTAAAGAATAAATATAAGGGAGCTGGGGGGGGTGTCCTACCACTTGGGAAGATCAAGAAAGGCTTCATGTAGAATATGGTGTTTGAATTGAGTCTTGAAGGAAATGAAGGATTCAAGAAAGTGGAGATGATCAGGGTGTATATTTGAGGCATGGAGGACAGCCAGTTCAGAAACAGAGACCAGAGTCAATGGTAATGGATGTGAAAGAATAAGCAAAGAAGCCAGCTTGATTAGATTGTACAGTGTGGAAAGAGGAGAAATGTATAATGAAGATGAAAAGGTAGGCAGGGGGTCAAATTATAAAGAACTTTAAAGTTGAACTGAGGAGTATCTACATATGTGTACACACATACATGAGTGTATATACTGTATTTCTCCATGTATAAGATGCACCTTAATTCGGGGGCCTGAAATTTAAAAAAAAAAAGTATATTACATAAACTTATTGAACTTAAGTTTTATTCATCATAAAATTCATACAATAATGTGATGAAATTCAAGGACCTTCTGCTCATAGCTTTCAGGCATCTTTTGGGCAAGTCTGGTGCATGTACACATGCTTAGTCCATTCCATTTCATGAACCTGAAGCACCAATTGTGTCCTCCTTTGAAATCAGAAACTTCTTTTTCATCAGCAATTCT
>JAQQSZ010016542.1:0-11006 GCA_028646595.1 Phalanger gymnotis
TCAAACATATACATGATTATATTTGAGATCATAAATTCGGCCTTCCTACTACATTGGGGCAGCTAAGTGGCACAGTGAGTAGAGCACTGGCCCTAGAGTCAGGAGGACCTGAGTTTAAATCCGGCCTCAGACACTTGACACACTAGCTGTGTGACATTGGGCAAGTCACTTAACCCCAGTTGCCCTGCCAAAAAAAAAACAAAAGAAAGTTACCTTTAATCTCTCTGCCTCAGTTTCCTCAAATGTAAAATAGGGATTATAATACCACTTACCTTCCCGGTTTTTTTCAGGATAATATTTGTAAAGCACTTAGCTCAGTGCCTGACACATAGTAAGGCCCCTAACTATACAAATGCTAGATTCTTTGGGTCATTATCATTATCATATTATGTTCCCCCACTAGACACATAGCAGACACTATAAATGTATGTTGGATTAGATAAATCCACTTCTCAAAAAAGAAACCTGCAATTTCAATATGCTGCCACCAGGTGGGAGTAGTACTAAGGTCAAGTGGTCCAAAGAGGGCACTTTGTCTGAAATTTCAGTATCCCCCAGAGTTCTGCAGTCATGGCCTTTCTACACCGTAGTAACAAAAATTTTAAAACAGCTGAATGTCAGCAACAGTCATTTTAAGAAGAAAACACCCTAGATATACTAACTTTTACAGAGGAAAAAGGGTTCTCTGATACAAAGGTAGAGTTTGATACCATTTCCATTTAACTTAATATTGACCCACCCTGAATCTTAGGCTGTACTCAGTAGCTCTTCTCAACAGTTTGTCCTTCAGGCTGTTTAAATGTCAAACTGTCCTGGATGGCTCCTCTTTCAAGGGATGGCTAACTTCTCTCTGACTCAGCACAAGAGATCTGTTCTCCAGGCCTTGGCTATTAGCTCACACTAATAATAATAATTCATTTTTTATTTGATGCTTTAAGGTTTACATGCTTTAACCCTATGCGTTAGGTGGTATGACTGGGTATTTCCTTCAAGGTCACACCCAGGTGCCACCTTCTCCTAGGAACCTTTCCTGACCTGTTCTTTCTTCCTAGCTGATAGTGAAGTCTCCTTCCTCAAAGCTTCCTAATTTGCTTACATCACATCCTCTCCTATTAAACTGGAAGCTCTGAGACGCAAGAGCTGACATTGTTTCATCTTCATATCCCCCAGTACCATCTTCAGATCTCTTCAGGTCTCAGTGCCAACTAGCACATAGTACGTGCTCCTAGCATCCATTTTGAGGGGAATATGAGATGAAACCAGATGCAACAGATGCTTAATAAAGATTTATCAAATCAAATTATTATCTTCATTTACAGAAGAGGTGGTACAGTAGGTAAAACACTGGACTTGGAGTCTAAATCCTGCCTCAGACATTTACTAGCTGTGTGCTTTAAACAGGGCAGAGTCCCTTAACATCTTTGCATCAGTTTCCTCAACTGTAAAATAGCACCTATCATCTAGGGTTGTTGTGAGGATCACATGAGATTAGCACAGAGCCTGGCACACACACACACAGTAGGCCCTATAGAAAAGCTGGCTATTATTATTAAGAAGAAACTGAGGCTCAGAGAGTTTAAGTGAAATAATTTATAGACATATAACGAGGAAATGGCAGAGATAAGCCATGACCCCGAGGCTCTGATTCCAAGTCTAGTGCAATTCAAACTAAGAATGTAGAAGATTTTAGTTTGCCTTTTCCATAATCTTGTTTCTTTCCTTTCTTTTTCATGTTCGAGAGTTCAGAGCTTATTCTATCCAGTCACAATCTTTCATCCTTGATGATTCCTTATATATCATGCATCCTAAAACTACTCTTCATCCTCACTGTGACCTTTAATCTCTCTGCTGCCGAAGTACTTTCCCAAGCTATTACCCTTGTTCTGGCTAGTTTCTTCCTTTCCCAATCTTGACTCCTTGGTCAACCAGTTCAACTCTATACTACCCTCTGTTCTTGAATCCTTTGTTCCTTTGTCCTATCACAATTTGACAAAGTAGAATGACCTTTGATTACTGTAATCTGCCTCCTTTATTTCTGCTTGCGTGTTGCTGAACGGAACTGGAAGGAATGACAAAGCCCTGTTGATTGGATGCTCTACCAATTTGCACTATCTAATTGAAGCTGGACCCTCAATTAAGCAGTACAATCCTTTTACTCCTCCCTAATAGAGTCCTTATAATGTTAGGGGCGAGAGAGGAAGAGAGTAGTCCAGAGACTAGAATTCTAATTCTGACCCCTAACTAGCCCCATGTCCTTGAACAAGTTGCTTTACTATTGCAAACCTCAGTTTCCTCTCAGTAAAATGAGGGAGCTGGGCTAGATGTCCTCTGATGTTCTGTCCAGCTCTAAATCTGTGATCCTGTGCTCTATAAAATAAGGGGAGTTAACTAAGTGAACTCTAACATTCTAGTAATCTAAATGTGTTGAATTGTATTTCATTTTATTTACTTTCTTGTGGAAAAAAGTTTTTAATGACACTCTAGTTGAAGTCACTTATCCACTATGTGTTACATCCCCTTTGCAGGGAGGAAGGAGGCTGACCTAGAATTTAAGGTCCCTAATTACTTCTTAGTCCAGTATTTCAAGACCCATGGGTGAAAGGTGTCATAAAATCATAAATGCTTGTCTCATAGTTTCCTTATTCCCTTTATTCATGTCTATTACATTACTTCTCTTCCCTGTTGCCATTTGGAAAATACTTCTCATTTTCTAAACACTTAAGCTTTGAAGACCATATTTTCCAGGGGAATGTCAAGGGTGATTCTGGGTCAGCTACAGAACTGGGTCTCTGTTCATTTCCTGCTAGAGGCATCTTTCTCTGTCACTCATGATCTCACCATCTTGGCTTCTTTGTAAGAAAAGAGGCTTGGCATTCTTGGATCATTTCCTTCAGACTCTGCCAGTGGCACACACTTGCATACACACTGATAGTTTGGGAGGGTGAGGGGTAGATGAGGCTAGTCCAGATGGGAAAGGAACAAAGACCTAGAGCTTAGTAATATTTCCTTGCTTGAAGTCTGCCTTCCTGAATCCAGAAGAGTGAGTCAGGTAGAGGCAGAAGGAAAAAGCAGAACCATTTTGGGTGGCCCACTGTTTTAGATAAGACTTTCATTCGGTGTAAAGTCAAGGCATGTGGGTTTTGTTTTTTAAGTACTACAGTCTATCATGTTCTCTTCACAGATTCAGATTCAGAGTCTTAGAGTTAAAAGGGGGCAAACACCATTGAGTCTAATCCACATCAGTATGAGAATTCCTTCTACACAACCAACAAATGGTTATCCAGCCTTTTAGTAAGGGGGAACTTTCTTGAGTCAGCCCATTCCACTTTTAGATATGTCTGTTTCTTAGGAAGTTTTCTCCTTACAGTAATAATTATCCCACTAACTCTCTCACTGTTACTCAGGTTCAATTTGGAGCCTAACCCAGGCAGTGTATCTACCAACAAGAGTTGCAGGATCCTTAAATAAAATAGTAAAGTATTTAATTGAGATGGAGTAGCAAGATAAAATAAGACAGGGAAATCAATAAATCAACCAAGAAGCCTCTATTAAAGCACCAACTATGCACCAGACACTGTGTTAGACACTGTAGATCTAAGTACCAAGAATGAAATAATCCCAACTCTCACTCTCAAGGGACTTCTATTCTAATGGGAAAACAAACACAAATCCTTATATAAGGAAATACAAAATCATTAAATACAAGGTAATTAGGGAAGAAAGTCATTGGTAGTTGAGCAGATCAGTGCAGTTTTCAAGAAGAAAATGGTACTTGAGCTGTGTCTTGAAGGAAAAAAAAAATAAACAGGAGAATCATTCTCAGACCTAATACAAGTTCCTGAGAGGCAGGGAGACAAAAGCATTTATTGAGTACTTACTATGTTCCAGGCACTATGCTAAGCACTGGTGATACAAATACAAGCAAAAAAAGAAACAATCCCTGCCTTCAAAGAACTTCCCTTCTAATGAGGGAATACATCAAAAGGAGCTAAAAATTGGGAGGAGAGAGAGCACAGTGGCAAAATCTGGAAAAGAGTCAGATAGGCAGTTGGGCCAGCCTAATCCCAAATGGAGAATCCCAGGGAGGAAGCACCAATGGGAGAATGGGCAGGTATGGCAGAGAGATGTTTTGGGGTACCACAGGAAGTTTCAGGGGAGAAAGGCAGCTGAGCAATAGTGGCAAAGTCCAGAGAGATTCAGGAGCATTGCCATTCTTGGCAATCCTAAGGATTTATAATACAGTCCTCGTTTTGTTCCCTCTAATAGCCAAACACATACAGGGAGGTGAATAATTTCTTTCAAGGATAGTGAGAAAAGGACAAGCTCTAGGCACATAGGTTTGGGGTTCAAATCCTGACTTAGATACTATGTTTATGACCTTGGGTAAGTCACTTTACTTTCATGGGTCTCAGTTTCCTCCTCTATAAAGTGAAGAGATGATGCTAGCTGGCTTCTGAAATCCCTTCGAACTTGGGATCTATTATCTTTATGAGACTCAAACATTTGGAAATAGCTCAGGTTTCTGTACCATCTGTCTTGTGTTATAGCTCAGTCTCTCATTCTTTGCTCCCAGCAGTGACAGTGTGATCTCTCAGGCATAGGCATTCATCTAACCTCATTCAATTCCAGATTTGTCAGGATAGGAAAGGAGAAGGGAAAAGAGTAAGCATTCATTAAGCACCTACTATGTGCCTACTATGTGCCAAGAACTGTGCTAAGCACTTTTATAAGTATTATCCCATTTGATCCTCATAACAATCCTGTGAAATAGTTGCTATGATTATCTCCATTTTACAGTGGCAGAAACTGAGGCAGGCAGAGGTCAAGTGACTTGCATAATATCTAAAGCATACAGTGTCTAAAGCCAAATTTGAACTCATGTCTTCCTGCCTCCAGGTCCGGCATTCTAACCACTGCGCAATCTAATTGCCCTTGGGGATAAGAGTTCTGGGTTTGTGGACATGGGTCTTGTTCTGTGACAGTCCTCTTCTTTCTCCTTGCGACAGCCATAATCCAGCTTGTGCTCTTTGTCTCCAGGTGGTCAGTAAGTCAATAAGCATTTATTAAAGGACCTACTCTGTGCCAGACACTCTGCCAAGTACTTGGGATATGAAGAAAGACAAGACAGTCTCTGACCTCAATCTTTCCATCAGATATCCTGATTTTTAAACCTTCCATCTCTCCAAAGACTCTCCACCCATCAATCCTCAACTCGCAAAGCAACTACCTTGCTTCAAGACCTTCCTGGGGAAATAGAGTTCGAAGAATATTTCCCATTTAGTGATGGCTCCTAAGTTTCTGGTTCCCAAGGATCCTGGAAAATGAAATTCTAGGCAATTTTCTCCTTAGATGTATCCATCATCAAGTTTAATAGCTGCCTCTCTTTAACACCCAGTCATTACTCCTTCCCTCTGGGACCAAGCAGAATAAGTATAATCCCTCTTCCACAGGACAGCCTTTCAAATAATGAAGACATCTATTGTGTCCCACCCTAAGTTTTCTCTAGTTTAAACATTCCCCAGGCCTCAATTCATATGACATGATCTCAAGGCCATTCAGCATTCTAATCACTCTCCTCTAAATACTCCTTGTTAAAATGTGGCACCTCGAATACAGTACTGTATATCTAATGTGGCCTGGACAGTGCACGATAGAGTGAGAGAAAAAGAAAGAGATGACCTAAGAGGCTAATGCAGATAGTTCAGGGGTAAGGTGATATGGACTTAAAGATTGGTTGAATGCTGAGGGATAGGAATGTGCCAAAGGTAATTCCAAGGTTCTCATCCTAAAAGACTGAGAAACAATGCATGGTACTAAGAAGATAGAGAAGCATGGCAAGGGCGGAGAGAGGAGCAGGACTGAGGACCCAGGATACAGATTAGCTCCCACCACACAAAGCTCTTCCATTCTATCTTGCTTCCTTTATGAATTGCTATTTCCAAGAGTGAGGCAGGGCAGGGGGAAAAAAAGAGGATGAGGAAAGATCTAGAAGTACAGTAACATAGAACTGGGGTAAAAGTGTAGGATGGCAGAGTAGTTTCCCTTTCTAGAGATGAGGAACTCCATTTTAGAATGTTTCCACGTTAATGTAAATTGGTGGTCACATCTAACCCTTTGCCTTTCTTTACCCCACTTCTTGTTAAAGGACATCCAAAAGACAGTCTACCCAGTTTCTGTCCCCCAAGGCCAACAACAGTCCTAAGGGTGGGACTTTGAGGCCACATGTGGCCCTCTAGGTCCTTAAGTATGGCCCGTTAACTGAGTCCAAACTTCACAGAACATCGCATTGGGTCAAAGAGCTACACTTGAGAACCTAGAAGGCCCTAGTGGCTTTGAGGCCAAGGGATCCCCGCCCCTGGTTCTAATCCATTAATTTAATTAAATGAACATTTAGCAAGTACCTACTATGTGCCAAGCACTTTGCTAAGTGCAGAGGATGCAAAAGTAGATAAAAGACAGTCCCTGACCTCAAGAAACTTCTAATCTAAAGGAAGAGACAACATACAAATAATATATACAAAAGCAAGCTATATAATAGATGTTAAGTCATTTTTCAGTCTTGTCTGATTCTCCATGACCCCATTTGGGGTTTTCTTGGCAAAGATACTGGAGTGGTTGCCATTTCCTTCTCTGGCTCATTTTACTGATGAGGAAACTGAGGCAAACAGGGTTAAGTGACTTGCCTAGGGTCACACAGCTGGTAAATGTCTGAGGCCAAATTAGAACTCACTAAGAGAAGTCTTCCTGACTCTTGGTCAGGCACTCTATCCACTGTACCACTTAGCTGCCCCATATACAGGATAAATAGGAATTAAAAGAGGAAAAACGCTGCAATTAAGAGGGGACGGGGAAGGCTTCCTGTAGACAATGGAATTTTAGCTGGGACTTACAGGAAACCAAGGAAGTCATATGGTAGGCCAACACAAATTGTTCATGCATGCACTTGTTCTTTTATCTCTGATGTGGAGCCATGTTAGGTGGCCTAGGCATATGCCAAACCCCCATTTCACTATCAATTTGAATCAAGAAACTTGAATAGGGTAGGTAAACTGGAGTGCAGTGAGGAAACTAGGAGTGAGAATGCGGGAAAAGATTAGTATCAAAAAAATTAACAAAATTAGTCATGGGCACAAAGTGCTAACTTAAAAGAAAGGGATAAAAAGCAAGACAAAAGCAATAAACCAATGGAGGAAAACAGAAGCTAACAATAATAACCTGCAATTCAGCAAACATGTATTAAACTGTTCCATATAAAACAACCGTGAAGTACTACCTCACACCCCTCAGACTGGCTGAGTTGATACATGCACAAAAAGGAAAATGAAAAATGTTAGAGGGACTGTGGGAAACGCACTATTGGTGGAGCTGTCAACGGCTCCAACCATTCTGAAAAGCAGTTTGAAACTATGCGCCCAAAGCTATCAAACTGTGCATACCCTTTGACCCAGTGACACTGCTGCTAGGGCTAAACCCCAAGGAGATCAAAGAATAAGAAAAAGGACTCTCATGTACAAAAATATTTATAACAGCTTATTACATAATGGCAAAGAATTGGAAACTGAAGGGGTGCCCATCAATTGGGAAATGGCTGACTAAGTTATGATATATATGGTGATGGAAAGTGATAGACAATGAAATTGCTATTGTGTTGTAAAAATGGTGAAGGAGATGATTTCAGAAAAACCTGGGAAGACTTTATGAACTGATATAAAATGAAGTGAGCAGAACTAGGAGAACAATGTATTCAATAAGCAATGACAATATTGTAAAGATAATTAACTTGGAAAGACTTAGGAATTCTGACACAATTACCAAGTTACACAGTAATGCAGTTACACAGTTCTAATGATGACATATGATGAAACATGCTATTGACCTTAAGATAGAGTGTCAGTGGACTCATAATGTAGAATGAAGTATATTTTTTTCCTTTTTTTGACAGGCTAACATAGGAATTTGTTTTAGATGACTATATATATTTGTAATAGATTTTGTTTTTTCTTGCTTTTCCAACGGGTGGGACAGGAGAGGAGGGAAAGAGAGAATTCAGCATAAAAAAATAAAAGAAAGTCGGGCAACCAGATGGCACAATGAGTAGAGAATCAGCCCTGAAGTCAGGAGGACCTGAGTTCAAATTCGGCCTCAGACACTTAACATAGTTACTATCTGTGTGACCTTGGGCAAGTCACTTAACCCCAATTGCCTTGCCTTCCCCTCTCCAAAAAAAAAAAAAACCAAGCAACAACAAAAGATAAAATAAAGTTGAATTACTAAAAATTGCAAATTAAAAAAAATTTGTTCCCATACACAACAGCCTTTGAGCAAGCTGTCTCTCATGTCAGGAATGATCTTCCTCCTTATCTCCCGGAATCTTTAATTTCCTTCCAGGCTCAGTTTGAGAGCTACCTCCTTCATGAATGATAAGAAAATAAGCTCTTAGAGGGGAGGAATGATTTCATTTGTGTTGGGCCAATAGTCTCAAAAGATTTTCATTTGGAACCCCTATAAATAAAAAAGGTTTGAAAATGTACCCCCACGTGTATATATACTCATTTTAAATTATATAAACCTATCACTGTACTAATAATGGTATAATTATAAAATTTTCACAAAGTAGGAATTAAAATGGGATGAGATAGAGATGAAGTACCACATGATTCCAAAGTCAATAGGAAGTCACTAGATTTTACTAAGTAGGGTGTGACATAGTCAGACATACACTCTAGAAAAACCACATTGTTAGTTGTGTGAAGGGTAGGCTGGAGAGGGGAGAAATGTGAGGCAAGGAAGACAATTAGAAAGCTAGGGCAATAGTCCAAGTGAAAAGTGATGTGGACCCGAGCTAGGTTGGTGGCTACATAAGTGGAGAGGAGACAGATTTCAATGATGTGATTTCATGGCAGTAGCAACAAAATTTGAAAACTGACATAGGTAAGTAGGGTGAGGGAGAATGAGATAGCAAAAATGACATCAAGGTGTGAACCTAGGTGGCTAGAAGTGTAGTGATACCCTCAACAGTAATCAGGAAATTTGGAAGAAGGCTGGGGGGAAGGGGAGAAAGAGAGTCAGGGAGAGACAACATAAATGAGTTGGGCAGTGGAAATCACAACCCATCAATACCTTGTTTGTTTGTTTTGTTTGTTTTTTAAATAAATTTATTTTTTATTTTTAATTTACAGCACTCAGTTCCACTAGTTTTGGGGTCCCAAATTTTCTCTCCCTCCTACTCTTCCCTTCTATACTCTTAAAAATTACTGAGGACTCCCCTCCAAAGAGGTTTTGTTTATATCAATCAATATTTACCATATTAGAAATGCAAACATTTTGATTATGAAAAATAGTTTTAAGTTGGCAAGCTCCTGAAAGGAGCAAGCAGCTTGCTCTCTAAGATGCTCCTGGGAAGCCATAAGGTGATCTGAGGACAGAGGCTGACTTAAGGCATGAGGGGAAGAGAGAATGTGGGATTTCTCAGCAACACCTGCAAAAGTATGGTCCTGTGCATCTGGGTAGTGGTTAGGTCATAACTGCCCTGAGGATGGAATTGGGAGTTTTCACAGCAAAGGGAGAGGTTAAATGGGGGACAACTGAATGGAGGAGTATGAAGAGATAAAGGTAGGTAAGGGCTGTGTTGGAGGTAAGCCAATTGGCCCTCCTAGGGAAGGTGGGATGTGAATCATGTTCCCATCATCTGAGAAGTTTATCACCCACCCTCAGAGGTCAGATCATGGATCGCTTGGATCAGTAGTCCACCTACCCACAACCCCTGGTCCCTGAGTTTGGAGACCACTGCTCTAAGCAGTTCTTTAAGGCTTTAAGGCTACAAAGAAAGGTGTGGAACTGGATTGGTAGAATTTTCTTGATCTGAGAGGTCCCTACATCAGGGAAATCACAGTTTAAAAACAACAACAGCCACAACAATAAAAACACCACCACCATATTTGTATCCCTGGTGCTTAACACAAATCTTGACAGTCAATCAATTAAGCAATAAGTATTTTTTAAGTGCCTACTATGTACTAGACAGAGTTCTATGAACCAGGGACAGAAGTACAATAAATAAAACAATCCTTACTTAAAAAGCAATTGCATTCTAATGGGGGAGACAACAGAGACATACAAAAGTGTGCAAAGAGTAAAGAAAGAGAATTTGTTTTTGTTCAGTCACGTCTGACTCTTCATGACTCATGTGGGGTTTTCTTGGCAAAGACACTGGAGTACTTTGCCATTTCCTTCTGCAGCTCATTTTACAGATAAGAAACTGAGGTAAACAGGGTTAAGTGACTTTCCCAGGGTTATACAGCTAGGAAGTGTCTGAGGCCAGATTTGAACTCAGGAAAATGAGTCTTCCTGACTTCATGCTTGGCACTCTATCTACTGTGCCACGTAGCTGCCCCAAGAGAATAAATACAAAAATAGTGAAATATAAGGTAGATTGAGGGGAAGGGCACTTATCAGTTGGGGGATCATGAAAGATTTCATATAGAAGGTGGCATATGTATATATATACATATATATACATATTTGTGCATATAGATATAGATCTGACATGGCCAATGTGTTTGTAACATAAGTTTTGTTTTTCTTGCTTTCTTAAAGGGGGGAAGATGGAAGGGAAAGAATGTAGACTGGAAAGTAATTTTTAAAATTCAGTTTAAAAAAAGTAGGCACTTAGGGGGCAGAGCCAAGATGGCTGCTGGAAAGCAGGGACTAGCGTGAGGTCCCCGCCAAGTACCTCCAAAAACCTATAAAAAATGGCTCTGAACCAATTCTAGAACTGCAGAACTCACAAAATAGCATAGGGAAGCAGGGCTCTAGCCTAGGACAGACTGGATGGTCTCTGGGTAAGGTCTATCCCACACGGAGCTGGGAGCAGAGGGGAGCAGAGCTGAGTGGAGCAGAGCGCAGCGTGGGTGGTGCAGACCTACCAGACCAGGAGCCTGGCAGAGAGTGCCCTAGCGCCCCAAATCAGTGAGCTGCAGCAGTTACCAGACTTCTCAACCCACAAA
>JAQQSZ010016543.1:0-11006 GCA_028646595.1 Phalanger gymnotis
GGAAATGGGGAGAAAAATCTGTAATTCAAACGCATGTGAAAATTAATGCTGAAAACTAAAGATGTTAATAAAAAAAAAAAAGATATTAAAAACCAAGGAAAAAAAAAAAGAAATCAAAGCTGTCTATAGTCATATGAAAAGAAATGCTCTAAATCACTGTTGATTATTAATTTATTTATATACAAATTATATATATACAAATTAAAACAACTCTGAGGTACTACCTCACATCCATCAGATTAAGCAATATGACAAAAAGGAAATAAATGTTGGAGTGGATGGAAAAAATTGGGACATTAATGTACTATCAATGGAGTTGTGAACTAATTCAACCATTCTGGAGAATAATTTGGAACTATGCTCAAAGAGCTATAAAACTGTGCATACCCCTTTGACCCAGCAATACCACAAATTGAAATGTACAGAAACAGGAGAACATTGTACACAGTAACAGAAGTATTGTATGATAGTCAGCTGTGAATGACTTAGGTATTCTCGGCAATACAATGAACCAAAATAATCTCAAAGGACTTATGATGAAAAATGCTATCCACCTCCAGAGAAAGAACTGATGGCATCTGAATACAGATTGTAACATACTTTTAAAAATTTTTCTTAGTCTGTGTTTTCTTTTGCAACATGAATATGGAAATGTTTTACATTACTAAACATATATAATCTCTATCAAATTTCTTGTCTTCTAAAAGAGGGGTATAGAGAGAAGAGAATTTGAAAATCAAAAATTTTTAAAACAAATGTTAAAAATTTTCATTTACATGTAATTGAGAAATAAAAAATAAAGAAAGAAAAAGGAAGAAATGTGACTGAGCGGTAGAAGAAAGGGCAGAACCTAGAAGTAGCAATGGGGAGCAAAGGAGTATTCCAACTGCCTTGCCTTAATTAGTGAGCCAAGGACAATGAGTGAAGATGCAGCCAGTACTGGTAAGGGTGTCCAGGAAAGCTGTGTTATCAGCAGAAAGCCAGGTTTCAATGAGAGCTAACAGATGGAAAGAGTGGGAGAAGAACAGATTTAAAATGAAGAAGATGTTTGTTGTCTATGGAACAGATATTCCAGAGGGCACAATGGATAGCCTAGGTGGACTTAGAATGGAACTTTGACATGGAAAAATTGAGGGGGAAAGGAATGAGGAATTGGAGGGTGGAAGGTAGGTAACTAAGGTTTGGATGATGATCTATACCGATGAAGAGAATGAGCAGATATCAGTATATTCATCATCTGTGGTCTGAGCCCATCATCACCTCACACATGGTACAGTAGCCTTCTGGTGGGTCTGCCTGACTCAAGTTTCTCCACACTCCAATCTATTTTCCATTTATCCACCAAAGTGGATCTTCCAAAAGTAGAAGTCTGACTATGTACTCTCCTCTTCAATAAAATCCTATGGCTCCCTACCTCCTTCAGAATCAAATAGAAAATTTTCTGTTTGGTTTTTAAATCCCTTAATAACCTAGAATACCTCTCTCCCCCCCACATCCCTTCCCCAACACACCACCCTTTCAGTGTTCTTACACCTTACTCTCTTTCAGGTATTGCATTCTACTGGAGATGTCTGTATGTTTGTGTGTAAATAATACATGGATACAAAACAAATTTAGAGAGGAAATGTACTAGGTGAATGGAAGACTGGGAAAGTCTGATTTAGAAATTGGCACTTGAGTTGAATCTTAAAGAAAACTAGGAATTCTAAAATGAAGAAGTGAGGAGAAGGTTCATTTCAGGTACTGAGTAGGGCAGTGAAATGATTAGAGTGTTGTTCTAGGAAAACTCTTTTGAGAGCTTTGTAGAATATTGATTGCAGTGAAGTGAAACTTGATGCAGAGAGATCAATTAGGAGGCTATTGCAATAGTTCTGCTAAGAGGTGATATGGGTTTGAAGGGGGTGGCAACTATGGGAGTACAGAAAAGAGGATATATTCAAGAATGATTATTGACAAAGAAATGAAAATATTTGGAAAATGACTGGATGTGCTCGAATAAAGATTTTAAGATTACACTGAGGTTGCCAACCTGAAGCACTGAAAAGATCGTAGTACCCTTGTTAGAAATACAGGAAGTTCAGGAGATAGATGGGTTTAGGGGAAAAGGTAATGAGTTAATTTCTTGTAAATTATGAGTTTGAGACACCTAAGGGAAAATATAGTTCGAAATATACACTAGTAGTTGGTGATGTGGGCTTGAAGCTCAATAGATAGAGCTAGATATATAGATATAGGAGTCAGGAGTCATTTCCATAGAGATGATACATAAACCTGAATGGGATGGAAAATTGTGAAGACTTCACAGGGTATGTCTAAGGGAGTAGGAGAGGTTTGGGATTTGGCCTTGTGATTCTGGATGGTCAGGGCCTGGAGCTGTGGGCATGCCCTTCCCCCTCTCTCTCAGATGTTAGAAGATAAAGAACTTCCTGTGAGCTATTTGTTCTCTGCTCCAGGAAGGTCTCTCCTTCCCCCTGCCCCATTTCTTCTCCTAGACTTTCAGACGCCACTCCGGCAGTTGAGTTCTGACAGGGAAAACTTGAATGGACTAGATCAACCTTGGTCTTCTGTCTAGTTTTTGGGCCTAGACTGTAAGCCCACCTCCCAGCCAATGGTGAGAAGGGACAGAGGTGGGTGGGGATCTTTTCATTAAGAGTATCAATTAAGTCAGGTTCCCTTTTACCTCGCCTCCTCTATTATGGAGGTGTGCCCAAATCTTGCAAGGTTTGTAAAATAAATTTACTCTGTTTCTCCTAAGGATGTCTCTCCTATTATTTAAAAATCCTGTCTCACACAGACTTATGAAAGTTGATAAGTCATTTGAGAGGGTTTAAGAGAGAGAAGTAAAGGGGGTCCAGAAAGAACTTTGATGGATACCTACAGTTAAGGATATGATCTAGATGGTGATTCACCACAGGAGACTGAGGAATGAAAAAGAAGTAGGAATGCAAAGAGAATTCAGTGTCATGAAAACCAAGAGAGGAGAAAATATCTACAAGCAAAGAGTAATTAATAATCAGTGTCAAATGCTGCAGAGGGTTAAAGCAAAATGTTAAGATTAAGAAAAGGACAACAGCTCTGGCAATTAAAAGACTTGGTAAATATGAAGAGAGCAGCTTAAACTGATTGACAAGGTCAGGAGCCAGACTGCAAAATTGTTGAGGAGAGGGAAGAAAGTGGATTATTATCATTATCGTTTTGCTAGTGAGAAGACAGATTCAGAGAGATGAGATGACTTGCCTAGGGATCACACAACTGTTAGCCATCAGAGACAAAATTTAAATCTTATTGATTCATCACTCCAAATATAGCTATCTTTCTACAATAATCAAATTGCCTCTAATCACTCTGGCTTGAGCAGAAGGTTTGGAAAAGTGAATAGTTAGAGAAAAAAAACGAGAGAAAAAGAAAAACTGGAATGAGAGGTTGGAGTCAAACTAGAGAGGGCCAAAAGTTCCAAGCTAAGGACTCTATTCATAGAGGAATGGAATGTGGTGGCAATTTGGAGGATGGAGGTAAAGAAATACATAAGTAGGCTATTTAGGCTATTTGTTTACCTCCAACAATCTACATATGTTATGGTAATTAGGGTGGGACTTTTTTGTTTCCTTTTTTAGAATGCTGAGGTATTCAAGTACCTTTGATGAGTCTTGCCTTTCAAATGTAATGGCAAGCAAAGTGGACTTTTTGTTGTCTTTTGTTTCTTTGACTGAATCAAGAATCTTTGACCTGCTTAAGAAACAGGAAAGCCCCAGGCCCCAGACCTTTGTGTTAAGTAGGCTCTGAGCCCTCCGGGCCCTAAACAGGGTATAAGAGCTCTGAGGTCGGTGTTTTGTTTTGGCACTCTCACTGGAAGAGTGTCCTGTGATTTGACCAGACAAGACTCTGGGTAGCCACTGGAGCATCCCCCCCCCCACTCCCCCCGCTCTGAACACCCAGATGTTGGTGCCTCTCTCTCTGGTAACAATGCAATGCTTTCGTCAGGCAGCTACAGGCCTGTCTGTTGATAACTGTATGTATATGCTCTGTTTAAAACGTCTCTGTAATTTCTGTTTGTATTTGCTCTGAAGTTCAGGGTGCTAGCTTTTCCCCCTGAACTAAGTGAATGATATATGTATGTTTGATTTAAGTGAGATTGTTAACCCCTTAAGGTTGCTTTCCTTAAGATCAAAGAATCTGTGCTGGCAGCTCTTCTGTGTGCTGGTGTTGTTGGTCTTACACAGCCACAGTAGTGGCAAGCCACATTGTTGTTACAGCATATATAAAGTTATAAACTAAAATGGTGACAGTGAAAACTGGGGTGGAGTGTGGAGAATAAGAGTGTATGCAAAATTATGAAAAACTAGTCAGGATTTGAGGGACAAGATGGTGAAAAGGGGGGGCTTCAGCTTACAACCAAGGTCATAGATAGACATAGAGTTTACAAAGTGTCCAGTGGGAGGAGACATTTGAAGTTATAATAGCAGCTACAATATCCAAGAGATACAGCTGAGAAAGAGATGAACAAAGATTGAACTTTAGGAAATGATCATCATTCCTGAGAGTGAAAGTAGAGAGGAGGATGAGAGCAGGAAAAGGAATAGTAAAGGAGACTGAAAAGTGATTAAAGAGTTAGGAGAATAAAGATATTATAGCCTTAGCTAATGTAGTAGAGTATCTCAAGAAAAAGAGAATGGATATTCAGTATTGTAAAATGATACAGAGAAGTCAAGGAGAATTGGAACTTGGAAAAGACAATTAGATCTGGCAATTAGGAGGTCATCGATGACCTCTGCAAACATTTTAAATAAAGTAAAAGTGATAAAAGTGAGAGTTCAAAGGATTGGGTAATGAGGCAATGGTTGTAGACTATTCCTATTAGAGATATTTGTCCATTTCATCAGAGACAGAATGGGATTCAACTAAAGCATTCTTCTATAATAACTGATTATCTTTTGGACTGAAATCAAGCATCCAGATAAAACCTCATATGAGATTTTAAATAAATGAGAATACATTCTGGTGGATACAGACAAGTATTGATTGAGTTGTGAATCCTTTTTGAAGTTCTCAGCCTCAAGGTAGCAAGATTATTTTAATAGGCACATGCAGCTGATGTGATTACATTCAGAGTAGTACTCCAGATGGGTAGTAATGGAACAACTAAAGAGTCCCGATTCTAAATGACATACAATTCTGGACATGTAGACATTTCTTTAGGCTTATGAGAGAAAGGAAGATGTCAACTAATAACATTTATATGCTAAAACTATGCCAGAATTGTGAAAAACTAAAATATCTTAATCAAAAATTATTTAAAATATTATAGTACCTAAAACCAAAAGAAAATAATATTGTTTATGGAAAGGCTTATACTTTGTTAATTACCACCACCCCCTCCAAAATAAAGATCCAGAAAACATCAACACCTACCATCTGAGAACTACTCTCTCATCTAAACCAAAACCTTTAAGCAGAATCATTTATAGGGTAATCATAGGCATTCTCAATAAGGGAAACAGTAGTGAGCAGGTAGACATTTGAAAGTAAAATTCAAGTGGATCATATCTTTCAAATTTTAGAATTTACTAAAAGATATAGATACAAAGATTCCATTGCGCCTATTTTTTGTTGGTTATGAAAAAGCATTTGATTTGGCAGATCAAAGGTTCTTTTCCAACAAGATGTTTGCCATCCATACACCAAAATCAATCATGATTCTTTGAAAGACAAAAGAAATAGCCTTGTTCAGTCACCTTTTGATAATCAACATAAAGTAAGGCATAAAACAAGGAGATACTTAACAAAGGTGTTGGCCATTACAACTGAAGAGAGAGAATACAGTTTTAATTGAAGAGACAATTCTCCATGAATAACAGGGTCTTTCAACTCTTGTTTGATATTTTGCTAATTGCATCAAGATCTAGAACACTGCAGAGCCTCTTAGAAGATAACTGTAACCACTACAAAGTTTAGCTTGATCATCTTTGCAGGTAATCAGGTAAAGAATACCTACTGCCCAAATTATGACACACATTTGAATGCAAAACCTATATAGCTTTTCCATCAGTATATGTATATGTGTGGGAGTGCGAGAGAGAGAATGTGTGTGAGTGTAAACATACCCAATCCCTTAAGTCAGTTTTAGTATGGCAATTTGCACATGTTTTAAATATGAACAAAGATATTTCTCCCATATTTAAGTACAAATGAATGAAGCAAAGGATTCCAGCATTCAATTTTCAGAAATGGAGATTTTAACAAAACTGAGTATATACACATTCACACACAGACACACATACACATCATCATCATAGTCACTTTAGTGGGAGTTGGGGAATATAAACATCCTATAAACAACTATAATATAAACAACTCTAAATGTGGCATCTAATGCAAAGTAAAAGCAGTAAACTTAAATCTGCAACCTTCTTTTTCTAGGAAATATTAATGAGCTTTATTTCACTGAAGCAGAGATAAATATTTAAAGGTGGGTGGGGCCCTAACCCAATGCCTTTAAATTTAAAATAAGGAAACAGATGCTTATAGTCCAGGTGACTTGCCCAAGCTCACAAACCTAGCAAAGTGGCACAGCCAGGATCTGAATTCAGGTGCTCTGACTCCAAATAATGTATTCCACTACACTTTGCAGCCCCTATGGAGCTAGTTAATTGGCTATAGGATTGTCTATTAATCCTTACAAGCAATAAATCAAGTACAAGTTTTGTGAATGCAGTATTAAAACCTACATATCAAGATATCAGTGCTGAAGGTTGGAAGGGCAGTGAGTACTTTAGTTCTTACTTCGATACAGAGAACGGAAGATGACAGCTTCATTAATATCTGTACACTGGTGCTATCTGATTAGATTTTGTCCCCATTTCATTAATCTTTGTTCGAAGGCGGGTGGAGGAGAGAAAGCAGGGAGTGGAACAGTAAACTTGGCCTTGGAAAGGATAGATCCTTTTTTCCTGTCTGGAAGAATTTACCAAACAAGCCATTCACGTCTCAGAAGCTAGATATTCAGTTATCCTTCATAAGAAGCATATTTTTGTAATGCTCATATTTTACTGTATGGTAACTTTGTAATAATGTACTTTATAGAAGTGAAAATCCCATTTTTAATCTCAAGTGAGTTCTTAAATTGAAAACTGCAGTTCATCAAAAAAGGCACATTATATCTCAAAGTAACTATGGAAGGCTTGAATTCCTAAATTATAAACTATGATAGAACACTGAAAATAAATTTTCCAGGTGGAAACAAAAGTGGAATACTAATAGAAAGATAATACTTCAAACGAGATTACGTTCATGAAAAAAATAGTTTTATAATTTAAACAGTACTATTAGAACTATCTTTGGCTTAAATAATATTATCTTAATTGCCAGTTTATATAGTGAAGTATATTAGTTTTATCACATTTAATATTTTTGTTGGGTGATGTAGGAAAGATCCACGTTATGCCAATTTCTTTGTGAAGTCTCAGCATTCATTTGCTCACTAAACATTTATTGATCACACATGATGTGAGAGGTTCTGTGCCAGCTGAATCTTGGTGGATCCTATATTTTGGGCCATATTAATAGGTGTTTTGTATATAATACATAACATTGTTGTTTGTCCTTCATTTTCACAGGAGACTGACCGATGATACCACAATAGAAGTGATGCCTTGACTTGCAGGTCAATTGGGTTTAAGTGAGGGAAAGTTGTACAAAACCATCAGCCTCACTCTCTTCCAGAGTCATTGAAATCCAGCGGCAAGATAAAAGTCAGGCCAACTGGCAAAAGCCAGGGATGCAGTGGATAACCTTGGCATCTTTGGTGTCTGACCAAGCTCTAAGCACTCCACAGCACTTGCGTTAGCCATCTTCATGGCTACAGAGCAAATTGTTCTCGTTTGCCCTGTGAGGTCTGTGAGGTCTTCACATGCTTGGAGTAGGCATCTCCCTAGCTCACCAACAGAAGCCTGTCAGCTACCCTCAAACTGGTTTAGCTCATTTGCCAAGATGGTTTACTGAGGTGTGGCCACTGAGCATGTAAAGCTTCTTGGAGCCACAGGTGAGAGTTCGGGGACATATAGACACTAAAGGTGGGCGAGCAGCCCTAAAAAGGCCTCCGCAAGCCCTGTCACCAGAGCTACTCAGTAGATAGAGCACTGGGCCTGGAGTTAAGAAGACCTGAGTTCGAATCCAGTATCAGATACTCAATAGCTGTGTGACCCTGAGCAAGTCACTTAACCTCTGTTTGCTTTATCCACTGGAGAAGGAAATGGCAAACCACTTCAGTACGTTTGCCAAAAAAAAATACAAACAAACAAACAAAAAACCCATACAGGGTCATTAAGAGTCAGACACAATTAAACAACTGAATTACAACAACCAAAATGCCTTAGTTTCCTCCATCTATAAAATGAAGAGAAATTGGACTAAATGATTTCTCAAGTCCTTTTATGATGTAAGATTCTGTAGCTTAACATAATTCATAATACATATCACTTATGTAATAATGTTAATAAAACTTAATAGATAAAACTGTCTAGTACTATTAAATACAGACACACAAAATTTCTTGAAAATTTCAAAAAAGAGAAAATCCCATCAATAGGCACCATTTACTCTGTGATGCTAATCTTACTGATTTTATCCAGAAACATATTAAGGGTTACTTCACTATTTCAAAGATATATAATTCCAGCGTTGGTATCATATCATCTGATATAGATCACAGTTCCTCTATAGCAGTCCTTGGGAATACACAGACAGAAACAAACTTGTATCCCTACATAAAAAGCTTATGTTTTACTAGGGTCAGAGCAATGATATGTTCACAGAAAATAAAACACACACACATATGTGTGTGTGTGTGTGTGTGTGTGTGTGTACACAGAGACAAAGAGACAGAGAAAGCAATAACCAAAGGGAGGGAACTATTTACTGGAGAATAAGAGTAGGGGTCAGGTAGAAGGTGCTCCTTGAGCTAAGCTTTGAAGGAACCTAGAGATTCTATGAGGTGAAAGTGAGGAAGGAATGCATTCCAGGCTATGTGAACAATTTGCGCAGACAAAGACATAAGAGAATGTCCTGTATGGAAAACTGCGTGCAGACCAGCTTGGCTTAAACATAATGTACACGAAAGGTATACTGAATCACCCAAGAAAGACAAAATAGAGCTAGATGGTGAAGGGCTTTTAAAGTCATGTGCATATGCGCACATGTGTGCGTGCAAGCATGTGTGTCTGTGTGTGTATGTGAGAGAGAGAGAGAGAGACAGACAGGCAGACAGACAGAGAGAGACAGAGAGGGATGGAGAGAGAGAGAGGTGTGAGAGAGCCAGACAAACACAGAGAGATAGAGAAGAGGGCTTAAAACAGAATCCTGGGATAAATCAATTCATGGCAGATGGAGTAGAATAAAGATGATGCTACTGTGCTGCAAATGAGACCAAAAAAAGTGGGACCCTGAGGAGGAAGAATAGAAATGATAGGAACCTTAAGAATAAGTGACCATTCCATCTTGGAGTACATGATACGATAGCAAAAGCTACACTTGATCTAACACACATCTTAGATTTTTGGAGAGAAATTTGGAGAGCAAATTCAAAGAAATGAGAGAAATAATAGGCAGGATTTCATACTCTAAAATTCTAGAGGAGAAATCAACCCCAATGTTATAGGCAACATTCAAAACAGAGTTCTGTCAACACAAATACAAAAACTGCTGATAAGAAAGAAAACAGGATTGTATAATGAGACAAATACAGATGCACTGGGAACTAACTCACTGAGCAATTTAAAGTATAAAAAAGGCACTGTGGAAGATGGAGTCAAGTTAAGATAACAGAGGATGAATACAGAAGAGTGGCACAATTCTGTAAGAACACTGTCAGAAACACTCAAGTTCAGAATGAACTGAGTCTAGCAATGAATACTAAGTCTAACAAGAAAAAAAAGCACTTTTAGTTATGTCAATGGCAAAACAAAGAAAGAAGATAATTGCTGCTTGGAGCTGATGGGGCAACTTGCGCTTCTATCCCTCACCCATGATATTCTAATCCTATTTCCATGCCTTTGCACTAGCCATTCCCTGTGCCACAGATGCATTCCTTCCTCATCTCTACTTTTTTGAATCCCTAGTCTCCTTTCATGGCCAGGTCGAGTATTATTTCCTACAAGAGGCTCTTCCTGAGCAGCTCAGCTGCTGGAATCCACCCTCTTCTCCAAAGATAAAAAAAAATCACCCTGTATTTACTTTATATATATACCTATAGGTGTATGTATTGTTTCCCCAATAGAATAGAAATTCCTTGAGCTCAAGCACTACTTCTTTTTGACCTTTATATACCCGGTGCCTAGCGCATTGCCTGACTGATAAATGCCAGTCTACCAATTATTAAAACCAAGGGAAAAAAACGTAACAGCTCATTTTATTTTGCTTCAATTTCTTCTATTCAAGAGTAATGATAGAATAATGATGGTTAACAGCCTAACCTGTTAAATGGTTAATAAAATAATTAAGGATATGGTAAAAGAACACCTAGCTGTCCTCAATACATTCAGATAGGCCAGGGTACTGAAGAAATTACGGAATATGACAGCTGACAAATCTTTCATACTTTTTGGGAAACTGACTATCCTTAGTATGGAATGTAGGTAAAATTGATAACAACTGGAACACTGTTGTTTAGACCACATCTGGAGTTATCCACCAGTGAATATCATCAAAGAGAAGCTGGGGGGGGCGGCGGAGCCAAGATGGCAGCTGGAAAGCAGGGACTAACGTGAGCTCCCCACCAAGTCCCTCCAAAAACCTATAAAAAATGGCTCTGAACCAATTCTACAACTGCAGAACCCACAAAGTGGCAGAGGGAAGCAGGGCTCCAGCCCAGGACAGCCTGGATCAGGTCTCTGGGTAAGGTCTATCCCGCACGGAGCTGGGAGCTGAGAGGAGCAGAGCTGAGCAGAGCACAGCAGAGCCCAGCGTGGGCGGCGCGGATCAAGGAGAGGGGGGGGGGGCCCTTTGGAGTTTGT
>JAQQSZ010016544.1:0-11005 GCA_028646595.1 Phalanger gymnotis
TAGTTTAGAGAATTACAAAACCACTAATTGGCATATATCCCAAGGAAATCAAAACTACATATACACAGATAGATAGATACATATACATACACACATATAAGTATATACATATATGTATATATGCAGGAATGTGTATGTATGTATACACACAAATATATATATGTATATATACATATATATTATATATATACATATATATGTACATTTATACATAGCTAGGTCTCTACCTGTGTCTCCCAATATATCAACACATTTGTGGTAGAACAGTGTTTTAAATCAAAGTTTGCAGTTGTTTGACGAATAGCTGAACAAGTTGTGGTGTATGAATATTTGCTCAGTCATTTCACTCATGTCCAACTCTTCATGACCTCATTTGAGGTTTTCTTGGCAGAGATACTGGAGTGGTTTTCCATTTCCTTCTCCAACTCATTTTACCAACCAGGAACTGAGGCAAAGAGAGCTAAGTGACTTGCTCAGATTCACACAGAATAAGTGTCTAGGGGTCAGAATTGAAATCAAGAAGATTAGTCTTCCTGACTCCAGGCCCAAAACTCTATCCACTGTGTAATCTATCTGATTGTCCTATCCTATCCTATCCATCAATTATTGCATAATAAGAAATTACTACAAGAGTTCAGAGAAACAGAATTAGTCACTGGACTTAGTACAGAGAAAAATAAAGTCATGAGAACAATATACACAAAAATCAAAATAATATATCAGGAAAAATTGACAGACATGAAAATTCTCCTCAATGAAACTGACCATTCTTGACTTCATATGAACATTGGTAATATATTGATCTTCTATTTAGAAAAGTGAAAAATGAGACTTGTATTGTGATAAACTATTGATTGTTGGTTGGTTTTGCAAATTATCTTTCTTCATTAAAATACCCACTTATTTTGCATTTAGAGGGTATTAGAAATCAACATCAGTGCTAACAAAAAACTAAACCATAACCTTAAAAAGGGGAATTTGCAGTACCATGCTTCATTGTCAGAAACTTTGTTCTTCAAGGAAGAAATAAAGAAAGAAGTCACAGGAGTCTAGATTTAAAATTGGAAAGGATCTAAGATCTCATCTAGGCCTCTCCCTCCATGATTTACAAATTTAGAAACTGATGTCCAAATGAACTTTTGTTTGGAAATCTTTTTTAAGTGATTTGTCCAGGGAGATTCAGAAAGTAAATAGCAAAGCAAGGATTCAAACCAATGTCCTCTGAAATTTATACTCCATTTTCTCCTTCAGGAATGTGTTCCAGGAAATGTGTTTCTTTTTCCTTTTCATACTAGTGGAGTATGATCTCTACCTGTCCTGCCACCACATTGTTTTTCCTACTCCCTTCTTTTCCCATCTGCTACAGGAAAAAGCCCTGTTGACACCTTTACTACACATATTTGTGACCCAAAGGACACAGATGTGCTATATAAGCTTGGGAATGTGGCTTGGTCCTCTCCTGAGCCAGACTTAAACCAGCGCTGTGTAATCTTTATCTGAGATAATGCTTTTGCCATCTCTTCAGTCACCAATAAAATGTTGAAAATACTCTTATTTTTCTTTAGTTCCCATTATTCCTAGGGGGACTTCATTAAACATATCTTCATTCCCTAGAGATTTGATAATTGTATTGTGTTGATCATGTGACAGTCTGATTTTGTATCCAGTCACCTTCCTACAGACTTAATAAAGCTTGTTTCTTATAGACCTAGATGCAACTAAAGCTTATCATGAAGAAATGTTCTCTTCCTTTTTGTTTGAAGTCAGGGACCTTCTTTAAATCTTCCAGAACCTCCTTTGCTTATATCCCTCCCCTCTTTCTTCCTTGCCTAGTACAATATTTCACAGACAATGAGTACTTGATAAATATTCCTGACGAACTGATTAGAAATCTTGTATAAGTAATATCCTGGCACAAACAGAACTACTGTTTTATTATGTACAGACATTATTAGTTTATTTGTATGGTTGATTGCCAAAGTTGAATGTGCATGAATTGATATTTGTTGTAGTGGTATTTTATTCATTTTAATTTTATATTTTTAGATTGCATTCATTGAATACCATACACAGTTTGAATTTCTAATGGGTAGAATGTGAATGAATATACTTTGAAGTCATTTTCACTTCAATTCAATCCAGAGTTGATGTGCAAAGTTGCAATTCACAGAGCTGGGATGATTCAAAGAAGGGAACAGACCCCAAGAATTAGAGTGAGAATGTTTATGTTAGCAAGAGAAGCTATTCATTTGCCGGTGTTGTATACAGATGATGTAATTTCTTCACCATGTTTATGTTCAATAGCTTTCTCTCTGTGCATTCATGTGCACATGCATGTGGGGCTAATTTTATGGCACATTTTCATTAGAACTCTTCAATTGGTGTACCTCATTAATAAAATGTTTAAAAATAAATTTTAAAAAATCTTTTAAATGTTTCTCTATTTCTCCAGAATGAGTCTTATGCCTACCTAAAATTAACTTGAGCATTAATGGGTTTCATTAGGCCTCAGTTGTATAGCAGAATATCAAAATAGTTTTCAGTTTTATCCATGGTAGTGAAAGGGTTCAGCAGTGATGATGATCTGTAATTATGAAGAGTGGAAGCATTGTTTTTATTTCATTTAGTAGTCATTCAATAATATTTATTATGCATCTTCTTAAAGAAACTGTGCTAGCATTGAAGACAAGTAGATCTGCATTTAACTTCTACCTCCCTTACACAATGGCCTTATCACTCACTTAACCTCTTCCTGCTCACGGCAACTGTCAGAGCTTAGAAATTTCAAAGAAGGAGCTCACCTGAATTGCTACAGGAGCAACAGGGAACCTCTGTAACATCTTGATTAATTTAGTGAAATGGTTAGATTGTTGTGGGTAGTTGTGTGGAAAATGGATTGGAGAAAGGAGAAACTAGATGTAGTGAAACCAAACAGGAGGCTATTTTCATAGACCAAGTGTTAGGAAATGAGCCCCTCTACTAGGGTGGTGGCCTTGTGAAGGAAGTGAAATGGATAAATGTAAGAGATGTTGTGTAGGAAGACTTGTAAAAAAGAAATGTAGGCTTGATGTAAGGAAAAACTTTTGAAAATTTGACCTGAAAGTGTTGTTGAAAGGCTGTTATGTGGTATAGCTGATCTTGCTACCCCCTCTCACAGAGGGGTATTTGTTGCTGTTTGTTTTTAGTTGTTTTGTCGTTGTTGTTCTTGCTGTTGTTGAGTCATTTCAATCATGTCTGACTCTTTGTGACCACATTTGGTATTTTCTTGGCAAAAATACTCGAGTGATTTGCCATTTTCTTCTCCAGTTCATTTTACAGAAAAGGGATTGAGAAAAAACAGGGTTAAATTATTTTCCAAGGGTCACATGGCAAGTAAGTGTCTGAGTCCAAGTTTGAACTCAGAAAGATGAGTCTTCCTGATTTCAGGCCTGGCACTCTGCCACTTCACCATTTAGCTACCTGTTTTTAGTTAATTATTATTTTTTTAAAATACCATACTCATTTCTCCATATCCATCCCTATCCCAGACATCAAATAGAACCTTCCAATGTAATGAATAAAAGCAGTCAAGCAATACCAGCTGATCCAAAGTCTATCTAGACCTTTCTACTGAATGGAAATATGTTTCATCATTTGACTTCTGGAACTAGTCATTGCTCTTAATTAGAATTCAGTTCCCATTTACCATTATTTTCACAGGAGAGGGAGTTGTAGGAATAATCATTTATATAGCACTTTTAAAAATATCTCATACGACCTCAGAATAAGTCTGCAAGGAAAGTGATATTATTACACCCATTTTACAATTGATTAACTGAGGAAAGCAAGTTAAGTGATTTGCCCAGAATCACACAACTAGTGTCTGGGGCTGGTTTGAACTTGCATTTTTATAAAGTCTCCCTGATTCCAGGTCCAGCACTCTCTCCACTGTGGCATTATCTGCCCCACTTTCCTTTATATTACTGTAGAGAAATTATTCACATTATTCTCCTGACTTTGCTTTCTTCACTCTTTACCAGTTCAAACGACTTGCTACCTCATTGGAGAGAGTCAAGAAGAGGCTGATTGAGCCCTTGTCCATTTTGTTGCCCCATAGATACTTTTATTTTTCCTGGAGACTGTATTAAATGGTCACTAATGTTTTTTTTCTGACACTGAAATTCTGGGATTCTCTGATCCTATTTCATTTTGGAATTTTTTTACACTTATATTCTAATATAGATATTCTGGTATCTGGAATTAAGAAGGCCATGCTTTAAACAAACAACAACAACAACAAAGTGCAAACAACCTTTTGAAACCTGACTTAGAAAGAGCAGGACAATTGCCCAACTTCTGCTTTCTGACCCCCGATTTGTGGTTAAACTCATTCATACTCCATACCATAGAAGGTAGGAAACAAGAAACAGAGGTTGTTCTAAAGTGAAGGAGTCTGTAACAACAATGCTACCTGCTGCTACTATGGCTGTGTAAGCCCAATAACACCAGCACACAGGAGGGATGCTAGCACAGGTACTTTGCTCTGCTTTTCTAAGGAAAGCAACTTAAAGGTGTTTATAATCTCACTGTAATCAAATATATACATATATATATATATATATTATTCACTTAGTTCAGGGGGAAAAATACTCTGAACTTCAGAGCAAATACAAACAGAAATTATAAACAGAGAAAATATAAAAAGCAAATAACACAAATCCACAGACAGGCTTCTAGCTGTCTGACCGAAGTTATACATACATAGTTACCAGAGAGAGAAGCACCAACATTTGGGGTTTCGAAGCTGGGAGGCTCCTTAACAGCTGCCCAGAGTCTCCACACCAACACTCTTCCAATGAGTGAGCCCCAAACAAAATGCTAACCTCAGAGTATTTATACACTTTTTCAGGGTCAGAGGGCTTCATACATCTCAAGGGTTTCACACCTCTTGAGAGTTTCAGGAGAGAGGTCTCATAACCTAACTAGCAAAAGGGTGTGGGCCTTCCTAACAACAAAAGCAAGACTCAATCAAAGGCACTTGATTGCCTTAGTGCTGAAAAGTACTCCAAAATAAAAGATAACAAAAAGTCCCACTTTGCTTGCCATTACAGGTTGACATGATAAAAATAGCCTTTTAAGAAAAAAAAAAGGTAGTAGGATGGATTGGAGTGGAGAACCACATATCAAGAAATCAAGCCTAAGGAGAGCTGCTGTCCCCTAAAATTGAATGTTCACCTTCCATAGTGAAGGCAATAAATGAAAGCTGTTCATTTTGCATCTGAACTTCCTTTAGTTTAAGATGATCAAATATTTCTTTATGTCAACAAAGGAGTAATTAAGCAGTTTATGTATCAATGTCAAGAAGAGGAAAGCAAGATTTACCACAATGCATAGAAGCCAGATTTAGCTGTGATTGATAGCCTTATAAGACGTACACTAAAAATTTCTCTGTTTGAAACATCAATAGATTGGTCAAGTATATCTTGCAAATTGAAGGATTATTTTTCTCTTGTGTATCAGTACCCTCTAGGGTGTGACATGATTACATGAGTTAGGAGAATATATTCTCGTAAATCACCTCATACTACCATTTTTGTCTGAATGGGTATAAGAAGAAAAAGAAAAAAAGAAAAATAAATCTCCACTTTCAATGCTGTCTCATATTTTCCAAAATGCAGCATGAAGACATGGCTACAATTGCTCTGGAGCAGATGAGTGGCAGCCCACTGCTTCTAGACTGGCCTTTGGCTCTCTAGATATGGCAGGGAAAAGCTAAACTGAAGCAGTTAGGCATTGATTAGTATGTCTCCATTCCAGTGGAAATAAGGAATCAGAAAGAGTGTTATAAATAGGACAAGGTGATTAGGGCTTTTGCCAGAAATATCAAATTTTGGGACACTGACAATACTTGAAATATTCCAGCAGCATAGAACTAAAGGGCTAAATTCTTAGCAAAAATTGTTCAAATCATAAGCTAAAATGAGAAGGTGGCAGGCTAGGGTAAGTACCTATTCCCTTCTTTCCTATCACTTGCCTTGTGCTGATGTTTCTGGATTTCTGTGTCTCCATCCTCCACACCCTTACTCAACTCCGGGTTCCCTTTATGTTAGACCATTTATTTAAACTCTCTGTGCCTCAGATACCTTATCTGTAAAATGAAGGATTTGGAATAGATATTCATTAAAATCCCTTCCACCTCTCTTTTGGAACATAAGTATGCATCTAACTTTACCTGGGTGATATGTAGGACCAATACTAAAATAATACAAAATTTTACTGACCAACACAAAGGTAGCATCCCCTAGATATCCTGATGAATTTTGTTGAACCTGAAGGTGTTACAGATGTTGGATGCCCCGATTATTCTGAATTCACTGAAAAATAAAATGGAAAAATTCACTAAAAGTGACTGCCAATGGCAGAACTGAGATTCAAACCCACATCCTCTGGTACCACAGCCACTATTCTTCCCACTACATATTGTGTGACATGAATCTCAAAATTCAAAATGTTTTTGCAATGTGGCATCAGGAGAATTTACTTCTTGTAGACTTGAGCTACATCTTACTTGAAATCTCACTAGAATCAGTTTCAGTCACAATACTTATTGGAATTTAAAATATAGCTTGTCGTAGATTTCAAAGTATCACAATGCTACATGCAGACTGTGAAAAAGAGCAATTAATTTACCCCTTGACTTGGATGGATCCTCTCTCACTATTCCGGCACGCAATTTGGTTTTCATCTTGTATAGGGTATTTTAACTGCAGATTATAGAAAATAGTGACAGTAAATGTCTGTGAAGTCACCAAGTCAATTGTTTCACTGCTATAGTGTTGATCTCCGGAGTATCTTTCTGATTTTAGGTTAGATTTTAATCTGTTTCTCAATATCTCTGAAAGGTAATGTAGGAAGGCCAATAAGAAAATTAGATATGTGCTAAGGGAAGTTCTTATTTGTTCTATTTGCTTTTCAGTTCCTTTATTCAAATATGCAGAGAGAACTAGGGATTATACAAGATGGAGAAAGGAAAACATAACCCAATACCATTTTTCCATCAAAATTATAAGACAACTTTGTCATTAAGTAAAAACAAGACTTTTATTTCAATAAATTTCTGTGCATTGATCCCCAATGTTACTGCTTGCTTCTACATCAGACATAGGACACAAAGGAATGCAGGCAATAGGCAATTAGATAAAGTGAGGGTTAATGATTAGATGACAGAGAAATAGAATTATGGGTGCTTTTTTGTCATAGAATTGTAGGTTGAAATCAGTCTTAGAAATAATCTACTCACATAAACACTTCAGAGAAGGGGAGCCAAGATGGTGGAGTAAAGGCAGGGGCCTGCCTGAACTCTCCCCCAAAACCCTCCGAATACCTCAAAAAAATGACTAAAAATTTCTAGAGCAGCAGAACATGCAAAAAAGATGGAGTGAAACAAATTTCCAGCAGCAGGAAAGGTCTGCTGCACCAGAGTGAGAGAGGAGCGAAGTCCAGCACAGGCCATGACAGCACAGATCCAGAGCAGGATCGTGGTGCCTGAATCAGTGGCAGCAGTGGCAATTTCCAGACCTTTCAGCCCACAGATACCAAAGACAACTTGGAAGGTCAGCAGGAAGGGTCTGTTGCACCTCGGTGAGAGTGAAGCCCAGTCTGCACCAGCACAGCTCTGGCCCCAGCAAACCAGGACCAGGCCTTGGGAGAGACTGAATTGGCAGTGAGAGCAGCAGTAGCTGCTTCCACAGCTCTCAGCCTGCAAATGGTAAGGGGATCACACAACTAGTCATAAAATTATAGGGGACTTTTTGCTAGCAGGACTTTGTTGCTTTGACCATACTCAGATCCAACTTGCAGTCCTGAGTAGCAGTCCCAGGGTAAGGAGGAGCACTACCACATCAGAGCTTGGGGACCCTCCTCACAGTTCCAAGGCAGAAAAAAGTGCTTCTGGTTCTTCACAGAACAGAACACAAGCAAGGAGAGTAGTAATAATCTATTTAAGTAATTTCATTTTACATTGAAGAAACTGAGACCCAATGAGATTGAGACACATGCTTGTTCCTGGCCAGGTTCATACACCTGATTCAAATGTAGTGCTCTTTCTACCACACTATACTGCCATATGTTCATTTGGAAATGCTTCATGAAGAGTGGGATTTTCAATCAAAATGTCGCCACCTGAAGCTGGAGGGTGAAAAGAACTGAGAAAAATCTTTGGTATATTTAGCTTTCCTTATGCTTTGAGAAGTTATGTCTTGTGCAATGAATAATCCTTAAAACAGACACAGGAAGACACTGACATCTGTTCATTTGTATGCTGAGTCTTAAGATGTCTATGTTGTCTGTCAGAGCATAGGCAGTTTAGCAGAAAATTCAAAGAGCTTTATTCTACTTTTACCACAGACTTTTGGTGTTCTCATGGACCAAGGAGTATGTCGATCATCAAAAAAAAATAATATCAAAATTATAGTGTGCATTATTTCTATCTACACATGATTTCATAAGTCAATGAATAAAAATTTAATAATGTAGAAATCTCTTTAAAAATGTCCTGAAAATGCTAAAGGAATGAGAAAGGACTACGGAATATTAGCATGATTTTTAAAGGACTTACGGGAAAGTATGAAAAAGATCCACAAAGGTAGAGAAGATGATGAGAGGTTACTTCTTACATTGATGGAAAGAAGAACCACAGTGGTGAAATTATGGAACCATAAAATAATAAAAGGTAAATATATTTTGGATATTGAAGCAATGCAGTAAAATTCCACTAAATTCCCCAGTCTTATTGAGTGTTTTTTTTCATACTTAAAGCACCCGAGACAGAGCAATTAAAGTGTCTCCAGGTATTAGGGTCACTTAAAAATTTTAACCACTATAGGCTATAGGGATTTCTTTCACCTCCCGAAAGTATCTTACCACTTGTCTCCATAGAGGGAGGGTAAGTATCATAAAATTATCCAATCATACCCAGGGCCTAAGACAATTAAATGAGAGGAAAGAGACTTCTTTCTTTGCAGAAGTGGAAGGAGGGGACTATGGGTGATAATATTGTTGGTACTATCAGACATAGGTGATATGTTGGTTGGTTTTCCTGAAATTTGTTTCTTTTCCCTTTTTTATGTGTTTGTTATAAGTGATAATTCTCTGAGTATGAGAGGAGTTGGGATATAGTCAGAAATAAAGGTTATATAAAATATATTATGAAGCTATTACAAGAAAAAAATATATATATATAGTCTGGACACCCAAAGTATCTCAACAGCAGAGTGTTTCTTCCCTTTTATCAATTGCCCTATGATTACTCACAAATGAATGGACCATTACAAGGATGAAAGTATATAAGAGCAAATGGGGAACAGAACTTTCATCACTGTGAATATTGTGTTATTATATTCATATGTACATATATAGGCAAAACACAAGAATAGGTGTGAGATCCATTGCCTCCCAATTTTCCACCTTTATTAAGTTAGGAAATGTAGGAAGGAGAAAAAGAGATATGGAGAGAAAAAGTGACAGAGACAGAAAATAGAGACAGAGACAGAGAGATAGAAAAACAGAGAAGAAAAGAAGGAAGGATGGAAGGAAGGAAAGACAGATGGAAAGAAGGGAGGAATGAAGGAAGGAAGGAAGGAATGAAGGAAGGAAGGAAGGAAGGAAGGAAGGAAGGAAGGAAGGAAGGAAGGAAGGGAGGAAGGAAGGAAGAAAGGGAGGAAGGAAGGAAGGAAAAGAGGAAGGAAAGAGTGAGGCAGAGAGGAGTGAGGGAGAGAGGGAAGGAGGAAGGAGTAAAGGAAGGGAGAAAAGGAAGGAAGAAAGAAGGAAGGAAAGAAGGAAAACAAAATAGTTTGAGATTCCTTTACTTAAAATGCTAAGTAAATAAGTGCCTTATGTAAAGTGTTATGTCTAGGTATAAGTAATTTTCAGTCTTGAGGGACTTGAGAAGCAACCACATTTTCACAGACTTTGACAATGCTATTTGACAAGATAAGAAATAAAATACTAAAGTAATCTCACATCTGAAAACAAAAATGGGAATAGAGCAGATGTCATTTTGTAAATGGAGAATAAAAAGGTTTCCTGTTTGTCAGCATGCAAAGTTTAGAATAATTTCCCTCCATTAGGAGTTGTGTTTTAAATTATTCTAAAATGATGGGTAAATGGGGGCATCACAATTAAATTTATTAAAGTTTTTGGTAAGTAATTTACTGATACTATAGCTGAATACATGTTTTATTGTAAGATACTACATTATGCAATTACGGGTAATCTTTTTTTCAGTTTCTTATATTTAACTTCTGCATCTTGATAAATGATTCAGCCAGCTTGGATCCTGGTTCTATTGCAAATCAGAAAGGATGGTATCTGGATTATAGGATGGTGGACTTCAATTACTGAGGTATGCTTCTTCCTTGAGAGAGAAGGGCCCAAATTAGCTGTCAACGGGGCCTGAAGAGAATTCATTAAAGTCATCAACTTCATGGTGGAAGATCCCTGTTAGCCTTCCCAATTGCTGCTGCTCTCAGCAGCCATGGCCATTTAAAAGAAGAAGATAAAAGTTAGAGGTACCTGGCTTTATACCTACAGGAAGTCAGTTGATGATAGATGAGTGTACCCTAAGATGCATCTATGTTTTTTTTACCTTGAAGATAAACTTTGTCATGATGTGCTCCCCTGGGACTGTCAGATTTTATTATCTGTCTGTAAAGAACAATACTACTTAGAACATACTCCCTAGAATGAAAGGAAACAATCTTATAATTTTGAGCTGAACCATAGGTTCATAGCATACATGTCTTGTTGTTTGTATTCATTTGTTTTCAGGGGCAACCAAATCTTCATGACCCCATTTGGGGTTTTCTTGGAAAAGTTACTGGAATGGTTTGCCATTTCCTTCTCCAGCTCATTTTTCAGGTGAGGAAACTGAGGTAAACAGGGCTAAGTGACTTGCCCAGGTTTAAATAGTAAGTATCTGAGGTTGGATTTGAACTCAGATCTTCCTCCATGCCCAGCACTCTATCCA
>JAQQSZ010016545.1:0-11005 GCA_028646595.1 Phalanger gymnotis
GATCCAGACATTTTGGAGAGCAATTTGGAACTATGCCCAAAGGGCTATAAAAATGTTCATCCCCTTTGACCCAGCAATACCACTCCAAGGGTTGTATCCCAAAGAGATCACACAAGTGGGAAAAGGACCCATATGTACAAAAATAGTTATAGTGGCTCTTTTTGTAGTAGCTAAGAATTGGAAATTAAGGGGATGCCCATCAATTGGGGAATGGCTGAACAATCTGTGGTATATGAAGGTAATGGAATACTGTTGTGCTATAAGAAATGGAGATGATACGGACTTCATAACAACCTGGAAGAACCTACACTAGATAATGCTGAGTGAATGGAGCAGAGCCAGGAGAACATTATACATAACCACAGATATATGGATTGTGTGATGACTAACGCTGACAGACTTTGCTCTTCTCAGCAACACAATATGCAGAGACAGCTCCAAGGGACTCACGATAGAGAGTGCTATCTACATCCAGAGAAGGAACTACGAAGTATGAATGCAGATCGAGGCACACTTCATGATCGTCTTTTTCTCCCCCCCTTTTTTTTCTCTCTTTTGTATGTGTTGTTGTGTTGTGTTTTTTTTTTGGTTCTGTTTCTTCTTTCTCATGATTCATTCCATTGATCATAATTCTTCTCCACAAGTTGACTAGTGTGTACATTAATTCAATGCCAAGTTATACATGGAAGTTATATGGGATTCCATGCTGTCTTGGGGAGGGATGGGGGGAGGGAGGGAAGAAAATCTGGAACTCAAAATTATGTAGAACTATTTGTTGCGAACTAAAAATTAAAAAAAAACCAAAAAAAGGAAATATGTTTTCTAGGCAGCTATGTGGCACAGTAGATAGAGCACTAGAGCTGGACAGGAAGATCTGAATTCATGTATTGACTCACATGCTTAGTGACTGTGTGACCCTGGAAAAGTTCCTTGACCTCTCTTCACCTAAGTTTCCTCATCTGTTAAATAAAGATACTCATTGCATCTATCTCCCAGGTTACTATGCAGAGAAAATGAGGTGATGTTTGTGAAGTGGTTTGCAAACTTTAAAGTGCTCTTTAGATGGTCTCTCTTACTATTACTTTTGATGACTCTCTTTCCTTGAAAGTTCCTTTTATCATTAAAATTAAATGCCCAGTCTTCCTCACTATTCCTGATAAGATAATAGTAGCAATTATAGTTACAGTGGTAAAATCACATCAGTATGCATTTATTATCTCCCAGCATTGATGTGAGAATAGAGTGAGATGATGTTTGTTGTTGCGAGGATCAAGTGAGATAGTCATTGGCTCATAGTAGGTGCTATGTAATTGTTAGCAATGGTTATTAAGCACCTACTATGTGCCAGGCACTCTACTAAATACTGTGGACAAAGAAAAGCAAAGATTGCCCCTGCCTTCCAGGAGATTACATTCTAGCAGAGGAGACAGCAAGCAAACTAATATCTAGGAACAAAATATATACAGGATAAATAGGAAATGAGTGAAGGAAGGCACAAGGAAGAGTTGGGAAAGGCTCCCTGAATTTTAGCTGAGACTTGAACATAAAGGAAATAAGGGAAGCCAGAAGGTGGAGATAAGGAGGAACAGCATTCTAAGCATGGAGGAGACCAGAGAAAATGCCCAGAGCTGAGAGGTGGAGCATCTTGTACATGGAACTGCAAGGAGGCCATTGTCACAATGGAAGGCAAGCAGATGGTGGAATATAATTGGAGCTGCGGAAGTAAAAAGACTGGAAAGTTTGGAGGGGGCCAGACTGTGAAGGACCTTGAATGCTAAATGGAAGATTTTATCCTAGAGATGAAGGGAAACTACTGGAGTTCACTGAGTAGGGGAGTAATGTGGCATAATGTTAATGGGGGGAGGGTTGTAAGATCTTCTCCACTCATTAATAGGCCTCATGTGAAACCCATTAAGGGAAGCTTGCTTGCAGGAAGGCTTGCACATCTTTTTTTTTTTTTAATAATCAAGTTAGGTAATGAGTCAGGTGGTAATGCCTTCTGGCTCTGAGCCTATTAGCTGAAAGAGTATATATTGTGAGAGGTGAGCTTTTGCTTTGGGGGCTTGCTTATGAGAAAGATGTTGTGATTTCCTAGTCGAGATTCTGAGTGGCTATATGTTCAAAAACTCTCCGATTCCTCAGAGGTAAAGGCTCCCTCAATTCAGTGGTGGATGTAAAGCTTTGATTCAGGCAGTAGAGCCCTGTCTGTTGGTCTTTATTTCTCTTTTCTGTGTTTCCTGTGTTTGTGTTTCATGTGATTAAAAAAAATAAGATTGTTGACCCCTGAAATAGCTATCCTTCCTTGGTAAAGCAGAGAAAATAATTTGCACTAGCAGCCATCCTGGATATGCCAGTGTGGTTGCCGTTACACGTGGTCAGACCTGTGTTTATATCATGTTGGGGTCGGTCAAGTGCTTCTCTTACATCACCTCACTAATCTCCATAAGAGCTCTGTAAGGTAGATGTCCTTATTAACCCCATTTTTCAACACTGAGGCTGGGAGAGGTGAAATGATTTACCCAGGATCGTTAATCTAGTGAACATCTGAAGCAAGATTTGAACCAGTGTTTTTCTGACTGAAAACCCAGTCTCTGCCTACTGTGCCATGGTGTGCAAGATGTTAGTAAAATGTTCACACTGAATGTCTTGCTTATAATATAATGCTTCTATTTCATCAAAGGTGAAATAACAGGTTCTTATTTATTGAATAGGCCTTTATTAAGTGCCTACTGTGTGGTAGGCATTAGAGATGTAGAGGCAATAATAAAATAGCCTCTATCCTCAAGGAGCTTACATTTTATTGTAATGTATTCTGTTGGATTCTATTATTCATAAGAACTATTAGACCATCCTTTGTTTTTGTGCCTACCATGCCTAGCAATGTCTGACACATAGTAGGTACTTTTCTTCTACCTTTCCCATTTTCAGGATTGTTCCCTTTGACAGAGAGAACTAGAAGGAAAATGAGAGTCAACAAGTTGTGCCTTCTCTTACATATTATATTAGTTCACATTTTTTCCATCAACTCTGATTGGTTGTTGTTCATTAATTTCAATCATGTCTGACTCTGTGACCCCATTTGGGGGTTTTATTGGCAAAAATACTGGAATGGTTTGCCATTTCCTTCTCCAGCTCATTTTACACGTAAGGAACTGAGGTGAACAGGGTCAAGTGACTTGCCCAAGGTCACACAGATAATAAATGTCTGAGGCCAGATTTGAACTCAGGAAGATTACTTCATCAGTTAAGAGCTTACTATGTTTCAGGCCCTGGAGTCTTCCTGACTCTACAACTGACACTATCCGCTGTACCACCTAGCTGCCTTCTTTTAAACTTGCTCTCCCCAAATCTAGAGTGAATATCATAATGTATCTAACTTTTCCTTCCTCATCTATCAGGAACGCTGTGATTGAGTGCCTCCCAAGAATTCCATCTTTTCTACCTCAGCAGTTAATTCCCCCTAAGTGATTAAAATTAGATCTAGAAGAACATTTTCCCTTATTACCTCTTCTTTGGAAGAATGAAATTATTTTTTAAAGCCAATCAATAACATCATCTGTAATGCTTTTATTAGAGAACTCTGAGAGAGAGCTAGATAGTTGGAACCTCCCATTGCTACTATATCATGCCTCCATGCCAGGTTTTGATGTTTCCCTAATTCATCATTTATATCTTCCTTCTGGCTGGGTGGTCTATAATACACTCCCACTATAGTCAACTATTGTGTTTCTCCCTCTGAGCATATACACCCAAAAGCTCTCTCACATAAGTACTTCTTTATAGTCAATGCTACTCCATTCCCTCTTCCTTTTAGTTTTTCCATAGCCAAGTTCTAATCATGAGTCACGTCTCACAACATCTTAGTGATACCAATGAAGTCAAATTGCCTTCTCAAGTTAAGATCTACACATTTCTCTATGGATATACTCTTCATGTTTCAGACTAGATAGATAAGGCTGTGAGGTTTTATTACTCTTCTTCTTGAATGTCATCTTCTGCAACCTGAAAGCCATATCCACTGATAGTTTTCTTCTGCCCTGCCAGCAACTTCTGCAGTGACTTTCTGCTATGCTCACTCCCTCCTTATTTCCTTTTAAGGAAAACGGTAATCACTGAATAAATATAATCCTATTAGAAAAGCAATACCAATTTATAGCTAGCAGAGACTATAAAGGCCATCTGCTCCAATTCTCACTCCCCCATTTTACAGATGAAGAAACTGAGGCACAGTAAGGTTATGTTACTTATATTTTATTTCTGCAGAATTACTCCTCTTTCCATAATGGGCTTTTCTTCTATCCTTGTCAGATTCACAGATTTGGTGGGGGGGGGGGAAGGAGCTAGAAGTATCTTAAGCATGATTGAATGCACCTTCTTGTTTTACAGATGAAGAAGCTAAGACCCCAATAAAAATGACCTTCCCAAGGTCATAAGCCAGTCTAGGGCCTGAAACACCATGACCTTTTCCTGAAACACTTGACCAAGTAGTGAAACAGAGCTCTTGAATGAGAGTTGGAAGAGACTGTTGAGCCCCTCCCTCCCATTTTGCAGATGAGGAAAACCAAGGCATGAATGAGCTTAAGTGATTACTCAATTTGAACCTAGATTCTTGTGACTCCAAGTCCAGTGTCCTATCCATTTAAAATATGCTGCCCGAGGGAGTTCTTGGGATTGAGATCAGAGGAGACATAAGTATACAGAACTAACTGAACAGGCTATGCTGAGAACCAACCCTATGGATTCAGGACACATCTTCCTTCCATGCTGCCCAGTTGGCGGTCCTGTCACTCTAAGCTGGTTGCCCCATGCCAAGCTGGTGATTCTACTAGGGAACTGGCAGGCGCAAGAGAGGGGAAGACCATAGAAGTCTGCCTATGCCTTCCATAGACCCCTGCCTCCCAGTGCCAAGCAGTAACCACTTAGTTCCCTTGCCCAGGTGAATGTTCAACCACCACCCCTTCTGCCCCTGAACACAGTATACACTCTTCGCACTTAACTCACTGTTTCACAGCTGCTTAGCATCAGGTGCCCTGTCCTCATTTTGAGGAAGAGGAGGTGCCATGAAGAAAGTGATATAAGAAGGAAGTAATGGTAGATAAAAGGGATGAAGGTTTAATGTGTTCTTCTACCCCTCCCTCTCTCTGCCCCCCCCCCCACCGCGTCTTTCTTTTTTGACGCTTAAGAAGGGAGCAGAAAGAAACGGAGCAATTTTGTTACCACTCTATGAAATTAAATTATCTTTTTGAAAAAAATTCTACGTAGGGGCATCTAAATGGTGCAGTGAGTAGAGCACCGGCCTTGGAGTCAGGAGAACCTGAGTTCAAATCTGGCCTCAGACACTTGACACACTTACTAGCGGTGTGACCTTGGGCAAGTTACTTAACCCCAATTGCCCTGCCTTCCCCCCTCCAAAAAAATCCTACATAATAATAGCTAACATTTATATATCCCTTAGAGATTTGCAAAATGCTTCATATATTTTATTTGAGCATTATAACAACCCTGCTATAATATCCCCATTTTACAGATGGGAAAACCAAAGTTGAGAAACATTAAATTACTCACCTGAAGTCACAGAGCAGCAGTAAGCTCCAGTTATAGAAATTCCTAGTTTCATTTACAATCCTCTTTTTTTATTTTGTTGCTTCTTTGTGTACTAAGCATTTGTGCTTTTTAATGATTGTTTAATTAAAAAGAAAGAAAAAAAAAGAAAAAAGGATGGAGGGAGGTCAAGGAGATAGAGGATGAGAAGGGAAGCTCTGTCCCCACCATCATCCTCTGGGGTATTGACCTTGGAGGAAATGATGTTTCAGTATCTCTCCCTGGACAGCAACTTCCCACAGTGCTGGAACCTGTAACTTCTCAAGAAACTTTGAAATCTTGTGAACAAAAAGGGTTGGAGTCTGCTTTGTACTTCAGCACAAATGCTCTACCCAGTTTGAAGGTGAATGCACTGTGTTTCGGGACACTTTGCCCTCTGGTTTAGAAATAACATTAATCATCCTTCACTGGCTTCATTTGAATCCCTTCTTATTTTGTTGGGATTTTTTTAGATGTACGATGGGAGTCTAGTCAAGAAGGAGGTAGGGTGGGGGATGCTTAGAAAAAAAATGAGATATTTTTAGCCTGGACCTATGTACACATCATGATCAGTTTTCCATGCTATTATTTGCTGAGTAACAAAATTATGGTTTCTAAAAATACACACTAAACTCTCTCTTTAGACATGTGCATTTCCTCTTCCCTTTATCAAGGGAAGTGCATGGAGAGGACAAAGTGTGACCTGGATGGTGGGAAGAAGTGGTTTTGTTTTTCTGAACTCAATCTGCTAGCATTTGTTAAGCCCCTACTATGTGCCAGGTACCATGCTAAGTGTTGAGCATAGAAAGAAAAAGTAAAAACTGTTTCTGCCCTATAAGAGCTTATATTATAATAAAAGATACAACTTGGACATCAAAAGTTTTATACAGGGTATATAAAAAATAGATACCAGGTGACCTTTGAACTTTGTCTTGAAGGAAGCTGGAGAGTAAAAGAAACAGACATGAAGAGGGAGAACATTCCAGGCATGAGGGAACTGCCTTTACAAAGGGGTGGAGGTGGGAGATGAAGAGTGGTATATGAGGAATGAAAACCCTTTGTTATGACTCTGGAGAGGAAGTTAATGATGGAGTCAAAGTTTCTTACAGGGCAAAGCATGAGACAGCAAGTTGATCAGTCTAGGGCCTTTCTGTAAAGAATATTATGTTCCAGGGAACTGAGAGCTTAGGTAACTTGTCCAGCATCACCCAGCCAGTAGAGTTCAGAAGAGGGCCTTGAACCCAGGTCTTCCTAATTCAGAGGTCAGCTTTCTCTCCACAACACCTTGCTGTTTCTCTCTTTAGAAAGCACAAGCTATGAGATATTAGGAAGCAAATAAAATATTATACCTATGCTACTAAATACTCTGTCAGTACCTACAGCCCCTCATTCCTCACTATTCAAGGGGAGGAAAGGAGGACAATTTTGCACCTAAATTTCTATGATTTGGCATTTGTTGAAGGAGAACTCTGTCTTTTTAGGACTGAAAATTTGAATCAGAGGTCTCAGGTCTAGAGCTGGAAGGGAGCCCAGAGATCATCCAGCCCACCCAACTCCATCACTTTATAGATAAGGACACTGAGAAACAAGTTAGGTAGGTGGCTTGACCAAGGTCACACAGGTAGTAAACACAACCGAAGGTATCCAGCCATTTTTAAAAATATTACAGGAATCAGACAAACATGGTTTTTCTTTTAACTCTTCCAAGTCTCTACTTGTTGAAGTCGATGAAAAGGTCTTATTCAGAGCATTGGAATATTGCCAAATATCTTGGTTGTGGATTCAGTTGAATTACCAATGGCATCTTGATATGATAAAAAGTGATATTTCTGAATCAGGAACCTTGTATTTCAGTCCCAGGCCCATACTTTACTGCAGCACCACTTACTGGAGAGAGTTAGGCTTGGAGCTGGAAAGACGAGTGTCTAAATCCTACCTCAGGCATTTATCAGCTGTGTAACCCTGGATGAGTCACTTAAATTTTGTGAGTCTCAGTTTCCTGATCTACAAAATGGGCAACCTAATGATAGTGCTTATCTCACCAGGTAGTTGAAAGGAACAAGGAAATTATGCCTGTAAGATGTTTTGCATATATTCAAGGACAATATAATTGTGTGACTCTAGGTAAATCTTCTCTTGCTATCTTCATCTATAAAATGAGGAGGGTTGAACCCAAGATCCTTTTGAGAAAAAAAAAAACTTCATTTCTACTTGTTTATTGTAAATTTAAATCCTTACTTTTCTATCCTGCCAATGTTTATTAAAGCTCAAGTTAGGAAGCTGGTTTTATATTTTGTGCGAAATCTGCCTTTGGAAGTGTTTTTCTTCTTTTGGCTTTCTGAGTTGGTCATAAAAATGCAAAGAACAAGTATATGCTTTGATAGATCTGAGATTTCACGTGTGTGGTCATTCTCTTCGCTGGCATGGATTGCAGAACAGAGGATCAGAGAGCTAGAACTGGGAAGTCCTTAGGAGTTGTAGCTGTAATTCAGAGGTGATCAAACATAGAAGTGAAGTGAGTTGGCAAGGTTTGTACAGCCAGTAAACATCTGAGGTATGATGTCTGAAGCTAACTGTGTACCAAGCACTGTGCTGGGCCCTGGAGACAAAAATCAAAACATTCCCTGCCCTCTTTCCTGCCTTGAGCTTACAGTCTGTCCAGGGAGGTAACGTGTGTGTGTGTGTGTGTGTGTGTGTGTGTGTGTGTGTGTGTGTTTTTACAAACTGGATGCAAAGTACTGGGAGTGAGCCATCTTGTGGGAAGCACTAGCAGCTGGGGTCATTAAGAAAGACTTCATGAAGAAATCAGTGTTTGAACTGTTCCCCAAATGCTTTCTCCATTCTGATTACCCTTGAGGAAAACTGTGAAAGAAAAACAGTAGAAAAAAATGAAGCAGTCCCTGCCCTCAAGGACCTTACATTCTACTGGAGAATACAGCATATATGCTCATATGTAAATACAAAGTAATTTCAAGGAAACTGCGTGATGCAGTGGATAGAGCACTGGGCCTAGAGTCAGGAAGGCTTGAGTTCAAATTCAGCCTCAGACGCTTCCTAGCTGTGTGACCTTGAGCAAGTCACTAAACCCTCTTTGCCTCAGTTTCCTCATCTGTAAAATGAGCAGGAGAAGGAAGTATAAAACCACTCCAGCATCTGTTTCTGTCAGGAAAACCCTAAAATAGTATCATAAAGAGTCAGACATGACTGGAGCAACTGAATTACAACAACATAAAAAATTATAAATTTCATATGAGTCACTAATCTGCTTCAGTGGATGAATTACCACACTGGGAGTTCCCTACTGAATGAAATGAAATTATAGGTTTACACTAATGTTGGGGGGATGAATGGTATAGGATAAAGGTTTCCAATGTTTTCTGACCTATCGTTTTATTTCAATTGAATTTTACATTTTCCCTGAATCTAAGTTGGCTTCACTGATGTTCAGTCCTCTTTCTTAACATTTTAGGCATTTTTAAATGTTGTCACTAGCTAGAAATGTAAAAAATCTTCATCTACTTACATATGTTTTGGCTTTTGGGGAAAATCAGACATTTAGCTATTTATAAGATTGTGCTATTTAAAAGATTTTACCTATTTAAAACAACTGTCCACTGCAGAGTATAGTGTAAAGATCATTGTATTTGGTGTCAGTGGATTCACATTTGAACTCTGCCACTTAGTGGCTGGGTGAGCTTGGACAGGTCACTTTACCCCCTGGGCCTCAGTTTCTCCAGTGTGTACAGTGATAGGGTTGGACTAGATACCTCTGAGGTTCCTTCCAGTTCTGAATTTATCATCTGATGACTCTACTTGTATAACATTGGCCAGTTTACTTCATTTCTCTCCATCTCCTTCCTTCTCCATGAAAGGAAGTAGTGGAACTAGGTCATTTCTAAAGTCGTTTCCAACTCTTAACTCTACAATTCTAAGAACTAGAATGAATGCAATCATGCCATGTGCAGTAACTGTGGATGTTCGCCATGGAGAAGAGAAGACTTGGGGGGAACAGGACTCATTATCTTTCCTCCCACAGTCACCTGTCCTCCAAACTTTGCTGTTTCTGTCAGGGGAATCACCATCCTTCCAGTCACCCAGATTCACTATCTTGGCGTCATTCTTGAAAATTCATCTTGACTATGCACTTTCTGTCACCCTTCAGTGTCCAAAAAGTAACCCCATCTTGCCAATTTTACCACCATAGCAGGTCTCTCCCATCTGTCCCGTTTTTTCCTCCTGTCATACCTCAGTTGTTCTAGATCAGCTCTTCATTACTTCTCAAATGGAATATTCTACATGCATCAGGCCTCTCTCCTCTCCATCCCATCTTGCACATAGCTACCGAAGTGATCTTCTTTTTAAAAATTTGCTATTATTAATAAATGTTAAATATCAATGCTTGAATATTATACAAAGATAAAAAGACGATTGTGTGTGTAACTTTTGTTGAATATAGTTGTTACATATAGCTTCTGAAGTATATATTGTTTTACATGGCAGTATCAAAATTACCCTCTTTATGTCCTGCTCTGAACCTTTTAAAAATTATTTCCTGTGCATGTTTTACACACTTTTTCTTGTTTCCTTGTGAAGTTTTTAAAAGTTTAATAGTATTTTATTTTTATTGTATATTATTTATTAATAGTATTTTATCTTTAATAGTATTTATATTTTATAGTAGTATTTTATTTTATTTTTGCATGTCAAGAAAAATTTTTAGCATTCATTTTTACAAGATTTTGAGTTCTGAATTTTTCTCCCTCCCCTCTTCTGAAAATGGTAGGTGGTTTGATATAGTTTATACATGTATATCATGTAAAATATTTCCATATTAGTCACAGTTGTAAAAGAAGAAACTGCTCAAAAAGGAAAAAAAACCACGAGAAAGAATAAAGTAGAAAAATATGCTTAGATCTGCATTCAGAGGCCATCAGTTCTTTCTCTGGATATGGATAGCATTTTCCTTTGTGATTCCTTTGTGCTTGTCTTGGATCATTGCATTGCTGATAAGAGCTGAGTCATTCCTAGTTGATCATCACACAGTGTCACTGATACTGTGTACAATGTTTTCTTGGTTCTGCTCACATCACTCAGCATCAGTTTGTATAAGTCTTTCCGAGTTTTCTGATGTCCTCCTATTCATCATTTCTTATTGCACAATAGTATTCCATTACATTCCTATATCACAGCTTTTTCTGCCATTCCCTAATTGATGGGCATCACCTCAATTTCCAATATTTGGCCACCACCAAAAAGGCTGCTATTACTTATTTTATTTTACTTTTTTTACTTTTGAACATCAATTTTTTTAAAACCTTGAGTTCCAAATTCTCTCCCCTCTTCCCTTCCCATCCACCCTCCCTAAGAAGTCAAGCAATTCAACATGGGCCACATGCTTAACATTATGTATAACCCTTCCACAATA